>CANXYC010284426.1:0-42248 GCA_948193065.1 Aleurites moluccanus | reverse complement strand
TTCTCACCATACAAGTAGTGTCTCCAAATCTTCAATGCAAACACTACTGCAGCCATCTCAAGATCATGGGTTGGATAGTTCATCTCATACTTCCTCAACTGCCTCGAAGCATAAGCTATCACTCTACCATGCTGCATAAGCATACATCCAAGCCCTACTTGCGATGCATCGCAATACACCGCGTATCCTCCTTCACCTGACGGCAAGGCCAACACAGGTGTCGTGGTGAGGCAAGTCTTCAACTTTTGGAAGCTTTCTTCACAGGCATCTGACCACAGAAATTTGACTTGCTTCTGGGTGAGCTTGCTCAAAGGAGCTAAAATCCTGGAGAAGTCTTGAACAAATCTCCTATAATAGCTTGCCAAACCCAAGAAACTTCTAACTTCTAAAACATTCGTAGGTCTAGGCCAACTAAGAATTGCATCAGTCTTCTTAAGATCAACTCTAATCTGATCCTTGCTCACTATATGCCCCAGAAAGCCTACATTCTCAAGATCATGTGAACTTGATCCAAGGATATTGATCAAGCCATTCATAATATACAGTTTATGAATACATAGGTACAATAGGATAACAAATGCAAGAATAATTGGTTATAATACTTCCAAAGGATGGCAATCAAACAAAGTGTTCATACTTACCTCTTGCACAATTCCCTTAAATTTTTCGTAGCAAACTGCTCACTTAATTTTCCTCAATCAAATTCTGAATTCTCCTTCTAAGAAAATTCCAAATACATGAAAATTAGGGTTCTACAAATCAATGATATTCCACATGATTTCCTAATAATAAATTATCTTAGAATCTTTACTCTTACTTCCTAACAATATCTCATTAGTTTTCTTAAAGAAAAACTGCATTAAATTTTCACATTAAATTTCGGAGTTACTGTTCACAGCAGTTTAACCTCCAAAAATTCTCCCACATTAATTACCATTAATTGCTTCAAATCACTAGCAATCAATTTTATATACCCAGAATTAATAGAATAGCACTATCAAATCTTATCATGTGATGGAATTGATATTATAAAAATGGATCAATAGTCTTGCTACATTATCGTGATACATATGTTTGGCCGAACATATACCTATAACTCATGGCCTCCTTTAAGTGGAATACTGATAAAAATCCTATCAGTTGGGTTTCCATTGTGCACATTGGACCAATGAATTTACTCTCATTGGAAAAAACGTTCTATACATATTCATGGGTTCATAAAACTTAGAATTCTCAAAGAACATATTGGTCACTGGACCATCAAACATATAAATATATATATTCATTCATTTACACAACAAAGTTTCATTATGAACTTGGTCCAAAGAGAAATAACCAAGTCATTTCCAACATACAAAATGGCTACGTGTAGAAGGCAAGAAAGAATTTATTGAATAGGCTATTAAGCATGTATTTTATATCATGGAGAATATATATGGAGATTTATCGATATATCTCATAAGGAGTAATATACATATACATTATTCATACTTACCTCAAAGCAATTATCCTTACTAATCCACTCAAACACTTGAGTAATAATTAATCCTTCCTATTCTCTTGAGTTATCCTCCCCTAAATCAAAATCCCAAAATATCCAAAATTAGGGTTTTGCCCAAACATATTCATACAAGATAAATCCTTATGATTCTAAACATTTTTAAGAGTCTAAACATGATTTCTAACATCAATTTAATCATTTTTTAGAAGAATATAAAAGATTGGGATGAATAGCTATTAATCACCCAAAAACCTTAAATCCGTGAATCTTTCTTATAATCCATAATAAATACCTTTTAATACTCATAAATAACTTATATTCATCTATTCTAGCCATGAATTAACTTAACTTGAAGTTAGAAATCAGTTTGGAGTAAATACCTTAAAACCTTAGAAATTGAGATTCTTGAGAAATCTGAAATCTTACTATTCTTGGAATTTTGATTCTTGATTCTTGGTTATTTGAGATGTAATAAATATTTAAGAAGAGAATTTAATGAGTGAGTGGGTGGTTGAAGTGTATTTATAAAGAAGAGAGAATGAAAGACGAAATAGAAGAGCTAGAAATAAAGAAATGAGATTCAGGTATATATAGGCCCAAGTTTTCATGCTCATGAAGAGAGACTTTATGGCTATGAAGGCCATTGTTCATGCTTGAAATCAAAAATATTTTCATGGCTATGAAGGGGTGCTTCACCCTCGTGAAGGCCAATATGATGAAACTTGAAAATGATACAAAAAATATTCTTACGGTGGTGAAAGTTTCCTCATGTCCGTAAAGACATTTATCATATTCGTGAAGAGACTGCTAAATGAGAATCTCTCATATTTCTCCATTCTAACTTGTTTAAAATTCAAACAACTCAACTAGCCATGCATAACATTTCAAACTCAAATATAACTCATCATGTATCATCATAAATCCATTCTAAAAGTAATCTATACTCAATATATATTTTTAGAATATCTATCATGCACATACACACATGAAATTATCTATCATGCATCAAATAAAATACAAGTAAATTTAATACACACATTTTTAACCTTGCAATCCAAACACCGGATAGTACACTATATAGGACCCTTGAAAGGAATGCAATTGCAAAAGAAGGTCAGGAGTACTGGCATAGAGTTAAAGATGCTAATGATACTGAATTGTTTTATCATCATCATCATTATTATTATTATTATTATTATGTATAAGCGGTTTGCTGAATCATTGCATCATTCGTAAGTTTATCTATTCTATATATTACTCTAAAATTGAAATAACAATAATAACAATAATAATAATAATAATAACATTTTCATATCAATTTAAAGAATAAAAGTAAAATTAAACTTAAAATTTATTATATTATTATTTTCATTTAACCTTTAAACTTTAATAGAAATTAATTGAGTTTTACAACTTTATACATTTGTTAAATTATAGCAATAATCAAATAAATGACTCAATTAATAAAATTAATAAAGTTATAGAGTTCGATTAATTTCAATCAAAATTTAAATATTAAATCGATAATATGATATAATAAATTTAATAATCAATTTGATATTTTGACCTTTTAATTAATAATTTTTCTTATAATTATGATTTGAGTGTAGAATTGCAATTAAATTTTTAAATTGAGAGAAATCAACACAAAAACAAATAATATGATATAATTGCAAGGCACACAAAATTTAAAATAAATTTATTTATCAAGCCATGGCATATTAATAAAGTTGGAGGAAAAATTAAATGTAAACTATTTGATCGTTTAGTCATTTTAAATGTCTAAAAAGTAAAAAATTTAACATTTGAGTATTTTAAATTACGAAATTATTATCTATTTTAATGAAAATTATTAAAAAAATAATAATTATTCCTTATTGTGTAGCTCACAATATTATTTTAAATTATTAAACCTCTATGAAAAACATGTTATTTCAGTTCATTATCTCTTAATTAAAAAAATAATAAATAAATATCTCATCAATCAATATTTTTTTTTAGTTCTTTATTTTGTCAATGACAAGGACTTTCATTTTAATTAGGTATTTCATTAATGCTTCGTTAATTGAATGCTTTATAGCAACCTTAGAGTGATACATAAATACTTGATTTGCCTTCATTCTCCTTATCATTTCAAAACTAAAAAGTTATATGATTTGGACACATCTTTTAAATGTTACAATGGACATTGTTTACCAACCAAACCTATTTAAAGGTCAAGGTGGGGCACTTGTAGCCCTTCACTGTTTCAGGATATAAAATTTGTTAATGTTGGTAGGGCATTATCATTTTGGGAAAAGTTGGAAAAAAAAGTCTTATGCTTATTTGGAAAAACACTATTATTATTACTTTAAAATTAAGAATTTTAATCATATATTACTATTAGTAAGAAATTAAAAGGTTTGAGAAATTAAAATATCTATTAATATAATCATTTTAAATTTTAAATGAAATGAAATTTTAAATTTTAAAGATTAAATTGCTATATAATTTAGAATGTCATAAACAAATTTTATACTTTTATATTTAATAATTACTAAATCTCATAAATTAGAATTATTAATTTTACAAAAATTAAATCTGAACTAATTAGTTGAATCTGATTTTTTTTTTAAACTAACCCTTATAATTTAGATGATATGTTGGACCTAGAGGAGTTAATAAAATTTTAAATGAAATTATAGGAAAAGAGGTTATTTCCAATGTAGAAAGAAATTCAACTAATTATTCCGAATAAATAAATTATAAATGTGAAATAAATTTCAAGTAAAATTTATTCACAAATAAATTTTTATATTTAAAAAATAAAATTTAAAATATGAAATTTAATTGAATTTTATATTTTTTATATTTGAAATAAATTTGTAAATGAGTTGTTTATTTATTATTTTCAAAAACATTCTCAATACAATAGATATAATAAAAAACTAAAACTAAATATATTTTCTTTTTATAATTAATATTTATAAAATATAATAAAAAATTAATTGGCAAAAAAAAAAAAAAAAATATTAGAGAGAGTTTAATATGAGGAGAGAGAGAGAAAGAAGGTGTGTTATGAGAGAAATATGAGAGATAGGGAGAAAAGAGAAAAGGAGAGAGATGAGAGAAGGACTGGCTGATAGTAAAGAAGAGAGAGAGAGAAGGAGTAAGTAAAAAAGAAGAAAAAAAGGTATTTTTGTTCTTAATATTTATTTTATTAATTTTAAGAATTTTATTTGAAAATTTTGCTTATTTTAATGAAATTTGGTTTGGTTATATTGAATTCCATATAATAGAATTGGTATAATTGAAATAAATATTTTTTATTATTCCATACACAACATTTGAAAAATATAGAATTTGAAATGAATTCACATTTTTTTTTTAAAAGTATTATGTCTATAACATTAAAAAATGTTTTTTATTGTGAAATTCATTTCGAATTTCATATTTTTAAAAATTTTTATGCCTGAAACATTACAAATATTTTTTGTAGACGTCGTTTCTTCCAAATGAGTTGTAAGAGGTGTGTTTAACCTTTTAAAATATTATTTTTCCAGTATTAAGTTTCTATTTGGTTCTAAATCTATAACTATTTAGGAGATTAGCCCAAATAAAAAATTAACCCTTTATTTGTTTTGAGAGAAATGGAGAGAAAAGAAAAGAAAAGAAAAGAAAAGAAAAGAAATTGAATTTTTTTCTCTCATTTAATTAGTTAATAGGAGAAAGAAAAAAAGAGAAATGAGAGGAAATTTGATTTTATCAATTAGGATTTAGAACCCAAAAAATTTCTCTTCATTTTGGAAGAAAATGGAGGGAAATTATTTGTTTAAAAGGGAAAAAGAGGTAAGTTACTAAAATAACCTTATTTTTCTGTAAGTTATTACTTAAAGTTTCAACATCATTTGTGCTCAGCATGAACATATAAATCTGGTGGAAGGAAATCCCCATTAGTGATAAGGACCGGTTAGCAACAAGGCTAGCACTCCAAATCTGTTGGATGAATGGACATGGGAATAGAGCATGAAAATTAGATTCATCCTCAGAGTTGCATCATTTTCATACTGGACTGATTTGAAGATTCCTGTGAACTAGCAAGTCCCTAGTAGCTAATTAGAATGGCGAGCCCTCCATAGAAAATGTTTATGCTACGTTCCAATTTTGGAATATAATAATCCTAAGATGCATAAATAGTCAGACTATCAACACCTGTAGAACTCTTATCCATTCAATTAATAATTGAATAATTAATTATTAAATATTAATTTTGACGGAGTCTCCTATGTAATTTCAAGGTAATTCCCAATATAAATAGTATTTAACTCAACATTTCAATAATTTTTCAAAGTTCACAACCTGCATAGAAATTTAAACTCCCAATATTTTATCATGCTTATATTCTTAACTTTACAACTCAAATAAGTATAGCACTTTTATATTTCTTCATTTATCATGTTTCAATAACTTATTCATGTTTTATTATTTCTTATCATTATTATTAATTACATATGATTTCATATTTTATCAACTCATTAATTAAGTTTCTAGTAATAACTCATATATCATTTTAATATAATATTCATATATACATATCAAACTATTAAAATTTTCAACATAAAACTCTAACATGAGTTAAGTATGACTAGCTAAACCCCGAAATGTATCCATGGAGTTTTCTAGAATTTATATGACTCCTCATATGATGTAACTATACTGAAGTCCTTGAAATCCCAAGTTCGGGGAAAGAGGTGACTTAGAAAATAGCCACTACAACCTTGTTCCTATAAAATAATAAATAACCACAAGGTGAATATAATAATACTCAGTGAGTTAAATATATATTATTAAACATATAAATTAGGTAGGTAACAATGAATGAGAAGAATAAGTAAAAGGTTATTAATATTCCATATCAAAGGTTAGCAATTTGCAATTCGTAATTTGCACACTAAATGCCTTAGGCAAAAGGAATAGATAATACTAATAAATAACATTGGGTAAACATAGCTTGAGTATCACATTCACATATAGAAATGGCAGATATTAGGTCTTAAACATGTATCACATTTAACTTTCTTATGTCGCATTTATAAATTACATAAGACATATCAGACCTTATGGTTAGGATAAGTCCTTTCCTAGTTAGGGTAAACACTGTAAAAGATTCATTGTGCACAATGCTGATGGCATTTATCCACTACCCCGTCAATAAGGTAGCTCTATCAATTCCACATATAAAAGGCCAATGGGAACATTAAAAATATCAAATGATTATATGGAAACGATAAGGTACAATGAACATTCAATGGATACACATATGACTCACTTATCAATTGGAGTCAAGGCATTTCAATAATCATGTAACAGTTTT
Source organism: Aleurites moluccanus (assembly GCA_948193065.1). Taxonomy (NCBI): domain Eukaryota; kingdom Viridiplantae; phylum Streptophyta; class Magnoliopsida; order Malpighiales; family Euphorbiaceae; genus Aleurites; species Aleurites moluccanus. The sequence goes on along the minus strand of CANXYC010284426.1, from coordinate 35,394 downwards.
CATACTTGGTACAAAAGTGGTCATTCTATAACATTCTTTATGGCATATACTTGTACTGTGTATAGCATTTAAGGACATTTTGGTACAAGTTCATCAAAGTTCAATACGATAGGCATTTCAATTTCAATAATAAGTCAATGGCAATAAATTAAATTAAGATTAGAAAATCAAAGGATGATCAATGACACTAACAAAGAGGCTTTCGATCAACAAATTCAATAAAAGATAATGAGTTCTAAAAATTCACATAAGATTTTTAACTTGCATAATGATATATATTTAACTCACCTCAATGGCTAAATTAGTCAAAACTCTTAATCTCGACTTTCAATGTTCCAAGTAAGCTCTTATGCTTCAACTTTTCCATTTTATCATCTTTTTTACTTTCTTTTTGTACTACAATCAATTAAATATCATATTAATGATTAATTCTAGTGTAATATCCAATTATATAACTCATTTTATATTTTTCCCAAATTTAAGGGTTTTAGGATCTATGATTTTTCTTTTAGTACTCCATACTGGTATCCTGGATAATTCTGCCTATAACTCATGATACACAAAACCAATTTCTTTGATTCTTTTTCATACTTAAATTAGATATATAAAGTTCAAACATATTAAAAATTCAGACCAATTCATGCACTACATAATTTATGATGACTATTTGAATTCAACCTTACTGTTTTGTAACTTTCATTCAGGTAGTTTACTTTAATATAGTTTCATCTCTTAAAATACATATCCCATGATAAAACCATTTTACAAGATTCTAGGTAAGATATAAATTAACACTTTTCATATTTAACACTTTATCTAATTCATTCTCTAACGTCCTCTAAAAATAAAAAACAATAGCTTTTTGCCTAAATTCTTCATCCGAGATAGTTTTAGTTTTTGCTTAATATTTCCTTTCCTACTTCGAATTTCAAGAAATCATTTTACAAAAATATAAATAACATATATATCTACAACTTTTATGTTTAATACTTAAACAGATTCTACTTTTAAGGTTCTTATATCATTAAAATACATTAGCCTTCCCTAACTGCCTGTCTATAAGTCTGAACAGGTAATACTTATAGCTTAATATCTCTTTCCTTAATTTGAATTTTACCAAACCATTTTACATGAATATATTTAAGACCTAAATTTACAACTTTCATGTTTTGAACTTTTTCAAATTCATTTCTTAAGGTCATTTAATATAGGCTACAATTTTCTAACTTTATATAGATTATAAAATCTCAAAACCCTAATCAAATCTTTAACTTCTTTGATATTCCATTGCCTACACAACTTAAGTAATTCAATTCATTACTATTCAAACTATAACACTTATAAATTAAATCAAGGAATTAATTTTAAAAACTTTACCTTAGATGAATTATTTCTTTTCTTCTTCCTCCAAGATTGCTTGATATCAACTTCCATCAATCTTCCTTCATCAATTTTTCTTACTTCTATATAATTTTCCAAACTTAGAATTTTTGATTTCTATGGAGGGAGGTTAGAAAAATATTTTGGAAGTGTTCCTATAATAGTGGTTCGACAATCCTTTTCCAAATATCTAGCCCTCTCTTCATTTTATACACCAAAGGCATTAGAAAATCTTGAAAAATGGAGAAAATGCAAGAATTTTCTAGATTTTGGGCCATTTGTCAATTTTCTATGAAATGAAGGATTAATTGGTAAAATAACTTTGTACAAATTCATTTCTATTAAGACATGTGGGCTGGCCATTCCTTTGTATTTCTAACAAAATTTGTGAATTAAAATAATTTTAGACTTGGTGGGTCCCACAACTTTGGGTAATTATATTTTGATCCAAAACTTTTCCTAATTCATAATTGTAACCATAAATATTTTTAATTCCTTTCAATTAAGTCCTTAATTTCTTTCCCATTAAAGTTCTATAAAATCTTATATTGCCTATTACATCTCAATTCAATTTAATTAATAAATCTTAATAGCTAAAGAATTTTTATTCCGAATTTGTTTCAATAAGAACTCTAAAAATTGCAACCTTTAAATTTCCTTAATTTCACTTCTCTTCCATATCCATCTCCAATCATCTTTAATACTATATTGTAATATCTGCCATTTTGTTATATTTTATTTATTTTGTAATTGATGAATTCAAATTTAATTAAGGATATGAATGTTATGAGGAAATCAGAAATTCTGATTGCAGGAAATTGTGATGTTTAATTGCATATTGTTAAAAAAATAATTTGGTAAAGTGTAAAACATGAAAGTTATGAATTTATGTCTTAACTAAAATTCTATAAAATGGCTTTTTGGAATTCTGTGTGTGTGATGAGTTATGTCCCTTTGAGAAGGACTGGTCTGGTTGAGTGTTTTTGCAGGAAGTCTCTATCTGTTTGGAATTTTTGGGAATGACTGATGCAGATTGAGCCAAAGGTAACATGAAAAATGTTTCTTTATGTGTTGTGTTGTTGGCTGTAAAATTTTAGGATTTTTGGATATGTATATCTCAGTGAAGAGTGGATTTTCTCAGGACTATTTGGATGGATTTTAAGGTAGTAAGTCTGGGCACCATAGTCTGTGTAGTTGCTCTTATAATTTGAATTTTGGATAAGTTGAGCCCCTGCATCTCTATTTTAAGTGGCAAAAAGAATTAGGAAGTTTGGATATTTGTAGCTCTTTTGCGAGCTGGTTAAGTTTAAGTTGTCGAGGAAGAGTTTAATCTTAGTAGGATCTGGTTAAGGCGAGCCGGCAAGATGCGAAGTGGCATTTTGCGAGATGACAATGCGAAGTGGCGAGGTGAGATTGCTGAAGTGGCAATTAGCGAAGAAACATATGTGAAGAGGATTTGGCGAAGAGGAAAGGCGAGGTGGCATTATGCGAAGAGGCACTATGTGAAGAAGGAATGTGCGAAGTGGCATTGCCATATTAGTTTGGCGAGCTGGGAAGTGCGAGCTGGGAATGGCGAGCTGGCATGTGCGAGGTAGCTTTGCCAAGGCGGATTGGCGAGCTGGCAAGCGAGATTTCTGGGGCAGTGGTTTATTTAACCCCAGCAACACAGTAGCGTTTTTCACGATTTTTCCTTTCTTCTTTCTTCGTTAATTTCATTCATTTCTCATATTAGTCCCATTTTATTTTCTAAGGCATTAATACTCAAATTAATGCATTAGACTTTTAGATTATTCTATATTAAGGCAGAAACCTTCAAATTTAAGCAAGAAATCTCAGGAATTTCAGTGTTAAGGAAATAAGGTAAATTTTCTTCCAAAGTTATTTTATTTTAGATTTTTTTAAGTTTGTTGGTTAGAATAATTAATATAAGGTGTATAGAATTTATTGTAAGCAATTTGAAGCTATTAATGGTAATTAATGTTAGAGAAATCATAATTTATGGACCGTCATGAATAGTGGCATGAACAGTAAATCCGAATTAAATGCAGATTTTTCCTTAAGAAATAAATTAAATTGATGTTGGGAATTAAGAATAGAGACCCTAAGATGGTTAAATATTCAAAAATTATGTTAAATATTATTGATTTGGAGAAAACCCTAATTTTGAATATTTGGAAAATTTCTTAGGAAGAGGAAATCAAAGTAATTGAGGAGTTGGAATTGAGCAAATTGCTAAAGAAATTTAAGAGAAATTGTGTAAGAGGTAAGTATGAACATCTCATTTGATCATTGTTCTTTGAAATAATATTACCAAGTATTCTTATATTTGTTCATCCATATTTATATATTTGTATAGTGTGAATGACTTGATCAACCTTATTGGATCAAGTTCATATGCTTCTTGCTTGTTAAATTCGATTGAATGATGATATATATTGATGGTCTTGCGACCGATATGCTTCTTATGAGATTGAACCCATATGACCCTATGGATAGAACACTCTTCCCAATGAGAGTAAATTCATTGGTCCATATTGCACTTTGGGAGCCCAACTGATAGGGTTTTTATCAGTGTTCCACCTAGAGGGGACCATGAGCTCTAGGCGTATGCCTGTCCAAGCATGCGTTCACGTTAAGGTAGCAAGGCTACTGATACGTATGATATGACATAAGATCAGTTCTATCATATGAGATTTGATAATGCCATTCTTTATGGGCATTTTATATTCCAAATAAGAACCATGATTTGATTTGAGATATGTTTTGATAGTGCTAATTATTGCAAGCACTCATATTCCTTCAAGTAAAAGATTGTGATTCTTTCATACTCATATATGTAAATATATATCTATGATTATGATTTGATATTCAGATTCTTAATTTATGATGTTCATATCTTATTGAGTTGAAGGCTAACTTCTCTTCTGTGGATTTCAAGTGATAGCATAGCTCGTGAGGGAGCTAATAAATAAGATCAAGCTTCTTGACTCTTTCTTCCCAAGAAGCCTATATTGTAATTATTTTGAAATATGATTATGTATATTCATTAAATAGTATTATGACACAATATATATTGAGAGTGTACTCTAGAGCTCCGTAGTTAGTCATTTAAGGATGATAATGTTTGATGTATGAATTGTTACCTTTTGGGTACTCTTGTTCCTTAGTAATGTGAGATGCATCTTTTGATCAGTAAGAAATAAGAGAAAACTATAAAATGATAATGGTAAAAATATGATTTATGTTTATTTGAAATTGTAGAAATGATCATTGTATGATATTATATGATGTTTATAATTGATATAATTGTGAATGAGATTCATAATATGTGAGTTTTACAGGTTTATGGTGGCCTTAAGCTTACCCTTACCCTAGGACCGTCGCACCACTGGAGTTGGGCTATGACATGCCTCTCCGACAGAGTAGTGGGTACATACTGTCGGCAATGTGCAAATTGTAATGATACCGTACCTGGGAAGGGTTAAGAGTCCTAGCCATAAGACCTGATCAATCTTATGTTTATTGATATGAGATTGATATGTTTTTGACACATATGATATACGAGTTTCATGGACCTATATCTGTCCTATCTATCTTATCTATATTATCCATGTGATATATTTATTGATTCCATTGACTTGAATACATATTCATTATTCTGTTACTGATTCTACAGTCTCATACTCTATTCTAATATAAATGAGCAGATTATTATTCATTGAATATCTGCCTATTGTTATTAATATATGAGCTATTGTTATTGGTCAATGCATATTAGATTCACTGAGTAATTTTATACTCACCCTCTCATTGTTTCCCGTTTCCAAGTGCAGAGTAGAGGCAGATTCCTGGTTTTTGTCTTTCGAGAAATTCTGCAGTATTGTATAGACAATGTAATTATTTAAACATTGTATCTTTATATATGTGTATTAGATGCTCCATGGGTATTGTATAATGGTATAGACAGATTGTATATATATGTGTATAATATATTTTAGAGTATAAATGTAAATGTGTTTATGATGATGATACTTACTGAAAGATATAGAATGAATGACAGAGTAACATAATGAATAGTGCTTATGTGATTATAGATTGATATGTATAGTATGTGATGGATATATGTGATACTGGGTTCTACTTGTGCCGGTCGCCTCTGGCATCTCCCCCATCCTAAGACCGTTGCATCCTGAAATCAGGTCGTGACAAAGTGCTACGCAATATGACACATTTCCAACTCTATTAAACACCTCAAATGGTCCCATATATCTAGGTGACAACTTCCCCTTTTTGCCAAATCTCATAACACCTTTCATAGGGAAAATTTTGAGAAAAACATGGTCACCAATAGAAAAGTGTACATCCTTTCTCTTTGTATCCGCTTAGCTTTTCTGCCGACTAGAAGTAGTCTTCATTCTTTCTCTAATAATTGGCACCTTCTCTATTATCTCTTGGATCAATTCAAGGCCTTCAATTTCCTTCTCTCCTGGTTCAATCCAACAAATTGGTGATCGACATTTTTGACCATATAGTGCTTCATATGGTGTCGTACCAATGATGAAATGGTAACTATTATTATATACAAACTCTACAAAAGTTAAATGCATATCCCAACTGCATCCAAAATCAAGAACACATAACCTCAACATGTCTTCTAATGTTTGGATGGTTCTTTTTGTTTGTCCATCTGTCTATGGATAAAATGCAGTGCTGAAATTTAATTGTGTACCCAATGCCTTATAAAATTTCTGCCAGAATCGGCAAGTGAACTGAGTACCTCTATATGAAATGATGGATATTGGCACCCCATACAACCTTACAATCTTGTTAATGTACAATTGAACGTACTGAGTTGCTGTATAGGTTGTTTTAATTTCCAGGAAATATGCTAACTTTGTAAGCCGATCCATAATGACCCAAATAGAATCATATCCCTTTACAGTTCGTAGCAAGCCAACAATAAAATCCATAGTCACCTGCTCCCATTTCCACTCACCAGTAAGTACTTTTCAATTTATGATACATTTTTATTGCTCCATGATGAACACTATATGGTGCATGATGAATCTCCTGCAAAACTTGCTCCCAGAGTCCATCCACATTAGGTACACACCATCTAATAACCAATTTCAATACCCCATTTTCCACTTCAAAGTCAGAAGACTTCTCAGTTGATTTATCAACTATACATTTTTTCACATCATCTTTCAATTTCACCAGACACGAGTCTTTGTCCTGTGAGGTTTCAATTTCATTAATTCGGATTGGCCTCACTTTAAAATGTGTAAACACATCATGTGAATCTGCGACTTCAAACCAAATGCCCATGTTAAATAATTATTTCAACTACTTGACCAGTGGTCTTCTATCTATAACTATATGCGATAAATCGCCCATCGACTTCAGGCTTAAAGCTTCTGCCACTACATTTTCTTTATCGGGGTGATACAATATCTGGCAGTTATAATCCTTCACCAATTCAACCCATCGTTGTTGCCGTAAATTCAAATCCCTTTGTTGAAAGATGTATTGAAAGCTTTTATGGTCGGCAAAGATTTCAAACTTTTCCCCATACAAGTAATGCCTCCAAATTTTTAAAGCAAAGACCACCGCTGCCATCTCTATATCATGTGTGGGATAATTTACTTCATGTTTCTTCAGTTGCCTAGATGCATAAGCAATCACCTTTCCATGCTGCATCAATACACATACAAGTCCTACTCGTGAAGCATCATAGTAAATAGCAAATCTGCCATTGCCTGATGGAAATGTTAATAATGGAGCTGTAGTGAGACAAGTTTTGAGCTTTTGAAGCTCTCTTCACAAGCATCATCCCACTGAAATTTAACTTGCTTTTTTGTCAATCTGGTTAATAGGTGTAACTATTTTAGAGAAATCCTTCACAAATCAGCGATAATAGTTGGCCATACCAAGAAAACTACGAATTTCTATCACACTAAATGGTCTAGGACATTATGAAACTTCTTCAACCTTCTTAGGATCAACTTTGATACCCTCACCATTGATAACATGACCTATAAAGCACACCTCTGAAAGCCAAAATTCACATTTTGAGAATTTGGCATACAACTGTTGTTTCCGAAAGGTCTGCAGTACCATTCTCAAATGTTGTTCATGTTCTTCCCGACTTTAAGAATAGGAAATAATGTCATCTATAAAAATAATGACAAATCTATCTAAGAATGGTTTAAATACCCTATTCATAAGATCTATAAATGCAGCAAGGGTATTCGTCAATCCAAATGGCAGCACTAAAAATTTATAATGCCCGTATCTGGTCTAAAAAGCTATCTTCTATACATCTTCTTTTTGAATCCTTAACAGATGATAGCCAGATCAAAGATCTATTTTCAAGAAGTGACTGACACCTTGTAGTTGATCAAATAGATCATTGATCCTTGGTAAAGGATATTTATTTTAATAGTCACCTTATTTAATTGCCTATAATCAATACACATCCGTAAATATCCATCCTTCTTCTTTACAAACAAGACCAACGCTCCCCAAGGTGAACTACTAGGCCAGATAAACCCGTTGTCAAGTAGCTCCTGCAACTGCAATTTTAACTCCTTCAATTCAATTGGTGCCATTTAGTACAGAGGAATGAAAATAAGGTTAGTTCTCAGAAAAACTTCAATCTTAAATACAATTTTTCTTTCTGGTGGCAATCCAGGTAATTCCTCTGGAAACACATCTAAAAATTCATTCACTATTGAAATTTGATCCACCCTTGCAATAATCACTCGGGTGTCTATCACATGAGCTAAGTAGCCTTGGCAACCCCTCCTTAAAAGTTTTCTAGCTCTTATAGCAGAAATAATGCTAGACAAACTACCAACCTTTCGCCTTGAAATACAAAGCTAGATTGTCCCTCTGGCTTAAACTCCACTCTCTTCCCATAATAATCAATAAAAGCTCTATGTTGTGCTAGCCAATTCATACCTAATACAACATCTAGTTTTAACACAAGCAACTCTACTTGTGTCACTAGAAGTCTCCTCCCTTCAATCTCTACAACACACATATCATATTCCCGATCTACCATAACAGTTTTACCTAATGGTGTAGACACCTCCAATGGCAACTCCATTTTTCTACTACCCTTACCCAATTTCTTTACAAAAGCATAAGATACAAATGAATGGGTAGTACCCGAATCAAATAAAATTGAAGCCAAATTATTCTAAATCAGAATTGTACCTTCCATTGTGATATTTGATGTCCGAGCCTCCTCTGATTGAAGGAAAACATTATGTCCTGTCCTTTGCTAGTAGGTAGTTGTGTAGGTGTAGCAATAGTACTTTGGCCTCTGCCTCTAGCTTCCTGGTTCCTATTACCCTACTGACCTTGTTGAATCGAAGGCTGTGATATTGATGAAGTACCCTGTTGTCTTCTAGTAGGTGGACAATCCTTTACAAAATGATCTTTATGTCCACATCTAACACAAGCCCTAATCAACCACCTACATGTTCCTGGATGCTTCTTGCCATAAGTCTAACAAGTGGGAATAGTCTAACTAGACTGTCCTATCCTAGGTGCAATGGAAGACATCCTAGGAGCTGAAGATGCTGCAACTGATTTGCTCTGACCTCCCCCAGCACTATTAGCTGTCTGACTCTGTGGAAATCGAAACCCACTCTCTGTTGATCTACCCTGTGATCTCCGTTCCCCTGTCCTCCACTGACTGCTTTGACCTCTACACCTGCTCTTTCTTTTTTGCTTTTATGCTTCTCTTTCATCTTTATATTTCAATTCCATTTGAGTGGCCTAATCGATTAACTTAGTCAAAGAAGTAAACTTCACTGGCAACAATGCATTGTGTAGGGAAGCATGCAGTCCTCTTTTGAATCTCTTGATTTCAATAGCTTTGTTTGGAACTATCTGTCTAGAAAATTTAACTAGCCTCAAAAACCCTTTAGCATATTCCTGTACACTCATATTCCCTAGTTCCAGTCTCTCAAACTGAATTATTCTTTTATCTTTTTCTCCCTCAGTGAGAAACTCATCAGTCATCAATTGTTTAAACTCTGCCCAGCTTGATGGATTATCACTATACAACCTGTCATCAATATGCCTCTCAAACCAATCCCCAGCTCTATCTTTTAACAATAAGCCAATTAATTCTATAGCTCTGGCATTGAAGTATGGTAACTTCTTCACAACCTTTTCTAGCCGCTCTAAGAACTCAATGGGCTTATTTCCTTGCTCTCCACTAAACTCAGGCAATCTCAATTTTTTTAAAAAATCAAACACAGTGACACCATCCTCATCAATAATCCTCCGACCCTCTGTCCGTACAACAGGTCTAGGAGATGGTACCACTACTGGTGGAGGAACAACAAGTACTAGTGGTGGCATAAGTGCAGGCATAGGATCTTGCCTAATTCTCCTCAGTTTTTCTACTTTCCTTCTCAATCGCTCATTTTCTCTTATTAATTCATTATTCATTGCTTCCACATTTTCCGTTACTTCCTTATCTTCCACTTCAATTCTTCTTCTTACTTGTGGCGGTTCAGTAAACTCAACTCTTCCTGGTGATATTTGGGAAGCTACATCAACCTCCAATCTCCTGTCAAGTTGAGGGGGTCCCCACCTAGTAGGCTACCCATGAATAACACCTCTACCTCTACCTCTACCTCTCCCTCTCGGACGTCCATTGGCGGCATCTTACTACCACAAATCATAAGAACATAGATCAATTAATAGTACGCAGAATACACACATAACAAATAACTTACAATTGACGATGCAGGAATTCCTATTGCTCCATGGTTTACATACATCTTATGACACACATATGTTATTAATTATATTTTAATTTAATTCTTTCTCTAATACCAACTTTATCACATCCCCTACTTCAGGAGATATGACGGTCCTAGAATATAGGAAAGCGTAAGGCACCCTAAACCTGTAGAACCCCTATATACAAATTTTACGGAAAAACGACAAGGTTTTCTTTGTATTTTCTATTATATTCCCGAGACCTACCTGTCCCTCCCTTCAATATAAAACAAATCTGTTAAAAACAACACTTTTAAAGGTTCTCCTTATACCCTCTACTCCATTTTAACAATTCAATATATAAAGTACTTCAATAATTATTAACACAATACCCATATTTTCATATAGGTAAATTAAATTATGTTCTCACATTTTAGTATACTGGAATTAAATATACAACTATTACTTTCTATTAGATATACAACTCAGATTCTTTAAACAAAAACCATGGAGCTTCTACTGAGTTCAATACTAAAAGTTAAGGCTATACATAGATAAATGTGGTTTACAACAGAGGAAGATTGTAGATAAATGTAGTTTACAACAGAGGAAGATTATAGTTGGAACAACGTTTATCTATCGATCTCCTGAAAAAGAAAAATAATCACTAAAAGAAGTGAGACAAAGCTCAATGAATAACATATATATATAACCTTACTTGCGAGGCTTGGTTCTCACAAAGAAGATTTAAGAATAATAACATATCAAAGAATTCAGTTCCAATAAAAGAATACAATAAAATGAACTAACCATTGGAATTTTTGCACAATAAACATATCAAAATAAGAGGTGATTCGATAAATATGAATATAATAAATAAATAATCAAGTTCGAGAATATTGAATATAAGTTTCAAGGTGATACGACATCAATGAATCAATATTTTAGTATTGTTAGCAATAACTACTGATAAATCTGGCAGAGACTACAATCTGGTAGCATGCTTGTCAATAAAGTCATATGACTGATCATATCGCATGGCTAGGATCTTACCCCTCTTCTAGCTGGGAATGGCAATGTAATATTGTGCATAAGTCCGATGATATTATATCTATTCCATCGGATGAGTAGTTCCATTATTACTAATATTTAAATTTCACATACAATGAATAATAATTTATAATTGATTTCAAGGGCTATTCAACAGTACTATCATAAACAAGAAGTTTCAATATCAATTATATCAAATATATAATATATATTTAGAAAGAATGTTAGATAATTAATCAAATATTTAAAAACAATAAAATTGCACTGAAAGGTGTCTCAAATGGTGACATTCAGTCAAAATTGAAAGAATTATTCCAATGGCTATAATTTTTATTATAATATTATCTAAGATAATTTTGGGACAATAATAAAGGAAAAATGTCAAGAATGGCCATTATTCATTTCAATTATCAATAACTTCAAGGTCAAACTTGGTCAAAATTAAAGGATATTTCAACAATGTAGGAGTTTCAATCACATTCTCAATTCATTCGGTTTCAATATCCAAAATAAAGGGTTTGACTCTCATTTAGGAGCAACAATGAATAATGTACAATTGGGATTCCTTGGCCATCAATAAATAATGTGGTAGTATTCACAACAAATTAATTTGGGTTCAAATACAAGTAAGAGAATATATATATATATTACTCACCTCCAAAATACGAAATGAAGAAAATGACTTCTTTTCCCAGCAAAGAAAAAAAGAGTGATCCAACTCCTCACACTATTTTTTCTTTTGTTTTCTTCTTGAAGCTATAACACAAATGGAATATATTTTAGTACTAAACCAATACTCAATTACACAATTCTAAAGTTAATTTTGAAAAACCCCTTTGATTCTTAACTTTTAGTTATGGCAACCCTGTTTCTTTTATTCATATCTCAAGTTATATCTATCCAATTACTATAATTATTTTTCCAACTTAAATTAGATATATGAGGTTCTAACATATGCGAAAATCAGATTTTTCTAAACTCTATACAATTTATAGTGGAATTTTGAAGACAAACTTGAAATCTGTAATCTCCCTTTCAACTTCTACCCGAACACTCCTCACTATTTTACTTATAACTCACTATGTAGATATCCAATTTTTGTTCCATTTTCAGAGAATTTTAAATAAGATACAGAAAAATATTTTTAATGTTTTGAGTTTTCTTTAAATAAGAATTTAATGTCCTCAAAATTACAAAACTCTGTAAGATATCTTAGCATAAATCCTAACCCAAGTCAGCCTTACTCAGTGATCTATATCTCTCAACACAAAAAGAAATTGACAAAACTTCCTTAAAGAAAAAATAATATAGACATGTAGATCTACAACTTTTATGTTTTAATAATCTTCAAATTATAACTTTAAAAGTACAAAAACTCAATCCCAGAAGTTTTTCATGTCAAACTCAATCCCAAAAGTTTTTCATGTCACAGGAAATTCAAAAATTTCAAGGATTAGTTTCTAATTTAACTTCCTTTCAACAATTAAATCTCTAAATTATCAATTAAACTCATTAAATTGAATTATGGAGCTAGATGAGAGCATTACCTCTTGAAGCCCTTTGAAAAATTTTCTTTAACTATCTACAAATTTGATGAAGAAAAATAAGTTTTGGAGATAGAGGTATGAAGATTGATGAAAATGGAGAGTGTTTTAAATGAGTGAGGTGAAGTAAAATTTTTGAGAAAGAAATGGTGAAAATTTCAGCCAAAGCTTGGGAAATAAAATGAAGATGATAATTTTTTTTTAATTATAATTATTTATGAGACTTTTATAACCAATTATGAATTTAGAAAAATAAAATTCAAGAAAAAGGAAAGAAAAATGTATATACCCTATTTTATGTCTAAGTTAATTTTGATAAAATTAAATAAATTATTTTTGTTAAAAATTCTTCCACTTGGCCAGCCACCTTTCCTATTTAATTATTATTTTTTTATTTATTTATTGGTCAAAGTTTGACTCCATCGTTCACAAATTATAAAATTATAATTTTCTTTTTCTTATTCTTCTATTTTTTTTTTTATATACTTAAGTGTACATAATTTATCAATTTCACTCAATTCTTTTTTTAATTTATCCATTATTCATCTGGATTTAAGTGTGCGAAGAAAAATTGAATAAAAAAAGGATTTAGAATTTATTAAAAAATCGAATAACGAAGGGTATTCAAATTTAGGTTTTTCTTTTAAATCTTTTAATTGATTTAACTAATTAGTAATTTTTCTAATTCCATTTAATCCTCTAATTATTTTTTTCATGCTACTAATCTACCTAATTTAGATTAACCTTAATTAATCCTAAGTAAAGTACCTTCTAAAATTTATGAAAAATCGCCTACTGATACTTGCCTCCCGCAACTAAATTTTAATCGTTTTAAATTTTCATTTAGGATTATTACATTATGTTTACAACATTAAGAGCTCTATAGTTAGTGCAAAAACACCATATACCATCTTCTTTATAACCAACAAAGTAAGCCCTAATTTTAACATATCACAAACCTATTTTTCAATCTTCTCTTTTTGAAAATAGGCATACCTGTATGACCTCACATTGATGGGATGAATCCCTTCTTTCAAATTGATGTGATGATCTACTTCTCTTGCCTTGGCTCTTGGAATAAGTCTTCAAATTTTCCCAATAGCTGCTGCATTTAGGATGGACATTTGGTGATGTATAGTCAATTGTGGTTTGGATACAAGTGGCAAGTATTGAGATCCCATTCCGCATTTCTTTGGAGATAGCTTTCATTGATGTTTGAATTGATTGTGAATCAATTCCTTACAGTTTTTGAGTTTTATTATCCCACCGAAATTCCACAGTTAATTTTTTTTCCAATTACACACCACCGTTCCCAATTGTTCCAACCAATGGACACAATGCCAAACCCAACCCAATCAATGGTAAAGCATAAAGAGTGAGGAAAAAAGGAATACGTTGGAGTTCTCAAATCTTCCTTGGCATTTTAATGGTCCTCCATTAGCTAGCATCACATTGAAAGGTTCAGGAGGGGAATCACTGACAATTGCAACATATTGGCCATTTTTTCACTAATAAATTGTGAGTGGATCCACTATCAACATATATGCCCAATTTTTGCTATCACCCGTATGGTTTGGTGAGCTGACCATCCCAGAAAGTGTTTGAAGAGATATCTCATGTTGAGGTTCCTCGTCATCTGAATTGTCAATGTTACCTTCTAACAACAATAATTTTGGATCACGATACTTATGGCCAATTATAAAATTTTTGCCACGATTAAAGCAAAGTCCTTGCGCCCTCCTCTTCTGTATTTCATCCCATATGATTCGTTTCATTGGGGATGAGCCTTCGAGTTTTGTTGGAGAAGGAAAAATCAAATGTTAGGCGGTTGAGTGGCCAATTGGTTTTCTGCTGCAGACCTAACTGATTATCTCTCACTTGAGCAAGTCTGGTGGCTTCCTTTAACGTTTTTGGTTTAAACATCCAAATGCCATCTGCTATCTCTGTCTTGAGACCTCCTATGAATGTTCCCACCAAAGCATTTGAGTCCATCTTTGCTTCCGGTTCCCTAACCTTTCAAATTCCTTCTGGTAATCATGTAAGGAGCCGATCTATTTTACTTGTGACACAACTTCATCAAAATCTTTATAGTTAGTAGCACCGAAACGAGCCAATAGTTCTTCTACAAAAAAATTTCATGTCAAATATTTCCCTTCTCCTTTGTTAATCTAACGTAACCATCGCCACCATTGGTTTGCTTCTCCCTCAAAATCGTAGGAAGTTAATGAAATCTTTATGTTTTCATGGTGCTTTGATATTAAAAGAACTGATCTACTCAGGTAAACAATTCAGTGAGATCATCACCATAATATTTAGGAAACTCGAGTTTAGCCAATTTAGATGACAATATTGGTAGCCCTCCTTCAGTACTTTCCCGAAACTCCTCCAGTGGGGGAATTCCCATTACTTGAGGATGGCTCTTACTTTGAAAGCAATGCTTCAGTTGTCTTCTTAATGGTAATTTCCAATTGATGTAACTTATCATCACACCTTGTTCCAATCTGTAAGTTATCCTGAAGCCCTCAAAGCACTGCTTCTAGGTTTTCAATTCTCTCTTTGTTGGTTACCATTGCAGCTATGATACCACTGTGGCCCAAATTAAAGTTGATAATATTTATATATTGAAATATAATTCTGCTTAGGGTGAGAATAAACCAGTCTTTTGATTGGATTAAGCTTGCCTCTTTATTGAACCAAATAGTTTAAATACAAAAGAAAAATAACAATATTTCCTAATTCTTAGATCACACCTCTAAGAGATAAGATTCTAGACTAATCATAACAAAGTGGCCAAAATATTATTGAAATAAAATAAGAACTTTTTGAAATATTGTAAAGCAAGCTAGCAAGCTTGTGCATTTTCAAAAACCAATTGACTTCCCTGTCCCATGCACACTGGAACTTAGTCCAAATATTTTTGATTTCTAATGGGCATTCTTTGAGACCTTCTCGACTTATCAATATCTTGTGTTCTTGCTTATTTAAAACTCAGTTTTGCAATTGGGATAGGAGAATAGGGTTAGGGTAGTCTTTGGTTGTTGCCCAAGTACTTAGCCATGCATAACAAAACATAAACTAACAAAAGCAATGTTTTGCTTTGGTTTGCTTTGCCGGTTAGTAATATGATCGTACCATCCTTTTCACATACATTAGCTATAAATCCATGCCAATATTTATCCTTTTGCTAGCACCATTTTGACTCTGTATAAATATAATATATTATTATTATTATTATTATTATTATTATTATTATGTCCTCATTCACCAAAATGCCCCTCTATATTGTACCATTAATATTATTCCCTTCCATCAAGCAAACAAACAAATTGAAAGTCCCTTTAGCAACGAAGAGAGAGATAAATTGGTTGTTTGATAAATTAAGGTGTCACGTCCCAATTTTAGAGCATGACGATCCTAGGATGTGTGAACAGCTCACATTATCAATTCCCATAATACCATGATTCAGTTTATGACTAATTTTCATTCAGCAGCATTTTACCTATAAATTAATATAATTCACATCAATCATTTTATCAAGTAAACACAATCTGTAATGAAAAATATACACTTTCAATAATACATCACCTTTATAACCTCAACTTCACAGTTATAACATTCCATAGCACTTCAATATATTTTCATTTACATCGCTGAAAGTCCATTTGGCAATCAAAAGAGAAGGTGAATTGGTTGTTTGACAAATTAAGGGCAAATTAAAAATTAATAGGATGAAAGAAGAAAGAAAAAAATCAAACACTAGAGTTTTATAGTGGTTCGGTCAACACTTGCCTTCATCCACTCCTCAAGATCACACTTGAGTATTTTATTTGATCCTTTTGCAGGTGCAAGATCAAACCCAAGTATTTAGGTTCATGATCAAATCTTACAAAATGTTTTCAAAAGCTCACACTTCAAACTTTTACATGTGTTTCTTCAAATGCTCACACTTAAACATATATAAGTATTTTACTAAGGCTCACACTCAAATCTTAAGAATTACAAGAGATAAGAAGAAGAAAATCTCCTTTTATTTTTTTCCAACTTTCAAACAATTAATGAATCTTAACCAACTCAAAAATTAACATTTAATAGCTCATAAAAATAGTTTTACAATAAATAAGCTTTTTAAGCCTTAAATATGAATGATTTAGTGCAATAGCTCAATAATAAATTCTCAATTGTTGTTCTCTTATTTTTAAATTTCCCACCAACTTATATTTATATCATTGGATGAAATATAACAGTTTGGCTTCATTTAATGTCAAATAATTCAGTTGATAGTTTTTCCAACGTCTAGTCTTTATTATTGTTTTTCCAGAGTAGTAGAGGCTACATAAGAGTAGCGGGGGCTACTTAATTAAGTAGCGGGAGCTACTTGCTCCTATTTCTTGGAATTGAGCTGCTAGATCTTCTAGACTTCCTTAGTAGTGGCTGTGATTGTTCTGTAGTAGGTGATACTTAACTTAGTAGCTGGGGCTACTTAAGTGTAGTTGCTGCTACTCTTCTAGCATCTTAGTCTTTTGCCTTATGTGTCCATTTATAATGGGGCTACTTATTTAGTAGCGGTTGCGACTTTAAGTAGCAGGCACGACTTATTTTGTAACGGTTGCTACTTTCCTGTAACTTGCTACTTGAATTCTAATTTGTTGTATTTCTTAAATATGTTCCCTCTTAGCATATGAACTCTTTCAAATGTGTTAAACCTATAATTAATCATTGGTCATGATTTCTCATGCATTGGCCAATTTAAACAAATTGTTAGCATAATTAACATAATCAACATAATCAATATGTTTTGTTATCATCAAAATTAACATCAAACCCAAGGGATCTAACAATCATATTACATGTAAATTCAACAATTCATTAGTAACATTATAATTAACTGTGCTATTTTAATTTCAACAGTGCTATCATTAGTTACATTTTTTTTATTTTATGTTCTGTCTGGTTCTAATACCTTATACACCATAGAGCTTCTAGAGTGATAAAAATAAATAACTAGAATATTAGACTATACATAACAAAGGCTGGTGCAAATAGTTGAAGAAAAAAGCCTCTGGAACCACTGCTACTCTCTCTCTCTCTCTGCTCTTGAAAATTTTAAATCACTAAAGAGTTAAATAAAATTACTTAGTGAGAAGTAAATATATCATTACACATATAAGATAAGGTATCAAATAAATAGGTAGCCCACCAACTGTCAAGGTAATACCCAATGAAGAATGAACAAGTTAGAATAGCAATTATAAGGATGAAGAAAAATAAGGATCAATCATATTAACCAATGAAACAAGGTTAAGGTATCATAATCAATAGCATGCTCACAATAGCAAAATATGACAGAGTTAAGGGCCAGTAAATCCAATAGTGCTACTGTGAAGTAGCATAACCAATCCAATGATAATGACATAAGATTGATCAAATCTTATGGTTAGGAAAATTCCTTTCTTAGCTAGGGTCTAATTTAATAATCATGGTACATAATGTCGATTGTATTTACCCACTACTGTAATAACCCTAATTAAATTCTAAAACAATTAAGGATAGTTTTAAGAAACGAGAATCGTAGTTGAATTTTTATAAAATTTAGGAAGCACATTACTTAGAAATGATTATGAGACACCTTAATTAGATGGCCTAGCATCGTAAAAAAAAATAATTTGGGGATTAAACGAAGTTAAAAAGAGTGCTAATTAATTAAATCAATTAAAACACTTAAAAAGAAAAACTTAGAAAACCTAAAATTGAACACCCTACGGTGTTCGATTTTTAGTAAATTTCAAAGCAGTCTTTTATTTTATTTTTCTTCATACACCTAAAATTTGATAAATAATGGATAAGTTAAAAATAGAATTGAGTGAAATTAATAAAACTTAAATGCTTAAATAGTGAATAGAAGAACAAGAAGTGAAAAATGACAATTTAGTAAATTTTGAGAGATTAATTTAAAAGTTAATTGATTAATTTTAAAAAAAATAAAAATAATAAAAAAATGGGCTAGGTGGCCTTCCACTACAAGAAAAATTGGGATTTATTTTTTTTCTTTTCTTTAATATATTTTCACCCAAATTTAGTCTTCATTCATTCCATTTTATTTTTCTTTAAAATCTCTTTTTTTTCAAAATTCTAATTGATTATAAATCTATATAAATATATAAATAAAGAATCAAAATTCATCATCTTCTTTATCTTCTCATGACTTGGCCGAAATTTTAGGTGTTTTCTTCAAAAAATTTTGCTCATCTCTTCTTCCATAAATTACTTTTCCATCACTTCAATTCACAAGCTTTCCATCAACTAACCTTCCTTTCTTCATCAATTTTGTTGGAATCTTACTAAAAGCTAAAGAAAATTCTTTGAAGTTTCCAAAAGGTAATACTCTTATCTAGCTTTACAATTCAATTTTATAATTTTTAGTGATAAATTAGAGGTTTATACAGTGAAAGAAATAGAAGTTAGAAGTAAAGCTTTGGAATTTTGAAATTTATATATCTTGACAATAAGTTGGAGGCTAGTTTTTGGAACTTTTGAGTTAGATTTTGATAATACACAAACATGAAAGTTATAGATATATATGTGTAGAAAATATTCCTTTGAGGAAGCTTTGCCAAATTCATTTTGTGTAGAGAGATATGAGACACTGAATGTTACTAGCTCATGTTAGGGTTTAGACTGAGAAATCCTACTTTGTTTTGTATTTTTAATGACCTTAAGATCAAAATCAGAGAAAACTCAAAACATGAAAATTTTTTCCCTATATCTTAACTAAATTTCAGTATTCTACATGTTGAGTTATGAATGAAAAAGTAGTAGAACTTTGAGGACAGATTTTAGGATACAAGAAAGAATTAGGAAATTCACTATAATTTATATAGTATTTAGAAAAATTTGAATTTTTAGTATGTTAAACCCTCATATGTCTAGTTTAATTAGAATAAAGAATTGAAGAAATTGGATGAGTAAAACTAGAGATATTAACAAAGGAACCCAGGCTGCTAGAAATCAAGTTTTAGATTTTGAGAGGGATAGTTACAATTTGATTCCTATTACATAAAATTTAGATAAATTGAGTATTAAAACATTTAAATTAGCTTTGTAGATACAAAAAATAAAGAATAAGAAGATAAAGTAGTAGACTATTCCTTTTATTTATATTAAAAGTGAAGTGTTGGAGAACTTGGAGCTAAAGTTAGAAAGGTAAGTAATATATATGTTATTTTGCTTGAAATGGAATCCAATTAATGTTTCCTTGATTGATACCTTTAATAGCCAAATATTATATAATCTCCATTGTTTTACTATTACTTCAAATTGTTCATTAAACCTTTTAATTTATTCATTGAATATATTGAAATTGATATTGCATCTTTTATCCATTGCAATTGTGAACCCTGAATTAAAACCCAATTTGATATTATAAATGACAGGCCTACTCACCTAATATAGTAAGATAATAATTTCATTAGGCATTATGAACAATGAGACTTTTACAATGAACTATAGTTGGGAGTGGTGTTCTCAGCCATACAGTCTGATTAGCTGTATGAGTGATAAGCATGCTACTAGCTATAGCGTCTGCTTTTATACATAGACTATAAATCTTTCATTAAAGTAAACCACTTTTTGATACTTTATTATATTGATTACCTTACCTTAAATATTGCATTGTAACCCTAACCGAGATTCTTGATTATATACCTTATGCATATCCAAATTAATATACAATACCAATTGCTATATTAATTTATTACTTTTTATTGTTGCTTATTAGTGAAGTGATATATATATTACTCTCTGAGATTTTATCTCATTCTTTTAGTGGTTTATCATTTTTCAGGGGATCGGTAAATAGGTGTTGTTCCAGCTTTGCCTTCTTCAGCTACGAACCCTACATATCTATATATTATCTCCAAATTTTATTTTTTTGTTTTGTAGATGCTCCATGGTTTGTAAATTGGTTAACTAATATTTTGGATATGTGTAAATATTAAATGCTACATAAAGAATGATTAATAATGATATAAGTATATGAATCCATATAATGGTATAATTTATTGAGTACCTATGATAAATATTGATTTGGAAATTAATAAAGTGTTAAGGATAAAATTTTCTTTTGAAGATGAGGGTATAAGGATGGAAATATTAGAAGTGTATTTTTGCAGGTTGTGTTGTTGGAATTTAATGAAGAGAAGGACATTGATCATGGGTAATTGTTGGAATAACATAGGAAACTACGCCGAAATATCTGAAAAATTATTAATTGGAGTTCTATGGGTTTAGGTGGCCTTACGCCTTCCCAATCCCTAGGACTGTCATATCTCTTAAAGTGTGGGATGTGGCAAAAGTTGGTATTAGAGCAAAGATTAAAATTTAAAATAATTAATTAAGAATAAGTATCATAAAATATAAGTGAACAACGAAACAATAGGAATTCTTGTGTTGTCAATTTCCTATTATTTGTGTTATCTACGTATCGTTAACTAATAAATATTCCTTATGTTTGTTATAGTAAATGCCACCGTGAGGACATCCTAGAGGATGAGGCAGAAGTCAGTGGGTTACTAAATAAGAGCCTGTTTGAGGTGTGGCCAGTAGGGCCATTTTATTAAAGATTGCCCCATCATTAGAGCATAACATGGAGCATAATCAGCCTCACAACCTACTGTTCAACAGAATCAAGGCACTTACATAGCACCTGCAGGCAGAGGTAGAGGATAGGGTCCAGTACAGAGCTCATCTCAGCCACCAGTTACTAGAGGACAGGGTAGAGTTTTTGCCCTCAATCAGCAAGAGGCCCGATCATTAAACACCACTGTGGGATGTACAATTTTTGTTCAACAAGTTAGCTAATGTACTTTTTGATTCAGGAACTACACATTCCTTTGTGTCTTAATCTTTTGCAAAGAAATCAGGAAAGGGTAATAGAGTTATGCAATCACCTTTAGAAGTTTCTACCCCCTTAGGTAGAACAGTAATGGTGGATCGTGAATCTAGTGATTGTGTAGTAGAGATTAATGAAAGAGAATTTCCAATGACCTTGATAGAATTACCTATGTTGGAAATGGATGTGAGTTTGGAAATGGAATGGTTGTCACGACATCGTGCTACCATTGATTGTTTTGAGAAGAAGGTAGAGTTTAGAGTTGAAGGGCAGCCAATCTTTGTGTTTCAAGGTGAAAAGGAAAGCAGTTTAGCCTATGTAATTTCTACTACTGCAGTAAAGAGACTCCTGAGAAATTGATACCAAGGATATTTGGCTAATGTAGTTGATACATGGATGAATGATAAGGGGTTGGACCAGATTCCAATAGTAAATGAGTTTCCTGAAGTCTTACTTGGATTACTACCAGAGCAAGAAATTGAGTTTAAAATTGATGTGTATCCAAGGACTGATCCAATTTTTATTCCTCCTTATCGGATGGCACCTGCTGAGTTGAAAGAGCTGAAGGTGTAGTTGCAGGAGTTGTTGGATAAAGGTTTTATTCAACCTAGTTGTTCACAGTGGGAAGCACCTGTTTTGTTTGTAAAAAAGGAAGGATGGGACGCTCTGTATGTGTATTGACTACAAGCAATTGAATTAAGTGGCTATGAAGGATAAGTATCCACTGCCTAAAATCGATGATCTCTTTGATCAGTTGCAGGAAGCTGACTATTTTTCAAAGTTTGATCTTCAATCAAGCTACCATCAATTGAGAATTCAGAAAGAAGATGTACTGAAGATAGCTTTTTGAACCCAATATGGGCATTATGAGTTCTTGGTGCTGCCATTCGGGCTGATTAATGCTCCTGCTGCCTTTATAGTCTAAATGAATCGAGTGTTTAAACCTTTCTTGGATAGATTTGTTATTGTGTTTATAGATGTTATACTTGTCTATTCCAAGAGTCGGGAAGAACATGAAGAACACTTGAGGATTGTATTGCAGACATTGAGAGAACACAGACTGTATGCCAAGTTATCAAAATGTGAGTTCTAGTTAGATAAAGTGTGTTTCCTAGGACATGTCATTGTTAAAGATGGGATTAAAGTAGATCCTAAGAAGGTGGAAGCAGTTGCAAATTAGCCTTGACCGACGAATGTTACAAAAATCGGGAGTTTCCTTAGAATGGCAGGTTACTATAGTAGATCTGTCAAAGATTTCTCCAAGATATATGCACTGCTAAACAAGTTGACTAGGAAGTAAATTAAATTCCAATAGGATGATGACTTTGAGGAGAGTTTTTAGAAACTCAAGACATATCTCATTGCTTCTCAAGTACTGGCATTACCATCTGGAATGGGTGGATTTTTTGTGTATTGTGATGCTTCTCGAGTGGGTTTAGGTTGTGTGTTGATGCATAATGGGAAAGTAATTGCTTATGCTTCCCGACAATTGAAGAGACATGAGTTGAATTACCCCACCTATGATTTAAAAATGGCTACTATGGTTTTTGCCTTGAAAATATGGAGACACTATTTATATGGTGAACAGTGTGAAATCTATACGAATCATAAGAGTTTTTAGTACATTCTACAATAGAAAGATTTAAATTTATAGCAAAGAAGATGGATGGAATTGGTAAAAGATTATGATTGTCAAATTCTTTACCATCTGGAGAAAGCGAATGTAGTTGTAGATGCTTTGAGCTGTAAGTCAATGGGTAGCTTATCACATATAGCAATTTATAGAAGAGCAATTGTGAAAAGGTTAAAAGAGTTGTTTGATATGGGTGTGCAGCTGCAGATATCTGATTCCTCAGCATTGATTGCCCAATTTCAAGTGAGACCTACATTGATTGATGAGATCAAAGCCTCAAAAGATGTAGATTCACAATTAGTGAAGTTGAAAAAAGATGTTCAGGCAGGGAAAACTTCTAAGTTTCGGGTAGATAATGAGGTACTAAAATTGTGTGATTGGCTATGTGTTCCTTATGTGAATGGGATTCGAGAGAGGATTTTGGATGAATTTCATCTTGCATCTTCCAATGTTCATCTTGAAACCACTAAGATGTATAGCGATGTAAAAGATTTTTATTGGTGGCCTGAAATGAAAAGGCAAATATTGAATTATGTATCCAAATGTTTATCCTACCAACAAGTCAAGTTTGAACATCAGAAGCCATCAAGATTGTTACAGAAGATTGAATTGCCAGAATGGAAATGGGAGTAAATGACTATGGATTTCATAGTGGGTTTGTGTGAGGCCTCACCCGAGTACCGCGTTCTGTCCACTAAAATGAAATTGGAAATGCTTATTTGTGACTATTTCTCATGAATTGAGATGATCCTAGCGCCTTTTATTTGAAACTAATTTTGAGTTTTGAAGTCGCCACCTTAAGTTATTTTTATTAGGAAAATTTAAGGTAAAAACCCATTTTGACTCCAATTTTATCCCAAAGAAAAAGTGCACTAGTCTTTGAAATCAAACAGGATTCAGGGACTAGGTTTTCGTTTGAACTTGGCTTTTAATTTTAACCTTGATTTAAAACATTTCGATGAATAATTTAAAGAATGACATATATAAATGAAATGACATATAAGATGAATACACAAAGAAATAAAGTAATAAAAGAGTAATAAAGTAAATTATTACAATTAAAAAACTCAAAATAGAGGATATCAACTCTAGCCCTTATGGGTTCTAGGTTAATCACACATTCCCCAAAGATCTAAGCTAAAATAAAGAAAAATACATCCAATAAACAAAATAAGAATCAAATAAACAAAGTAAAAGGAAAAAGATGATTTTTTAATATTTTTGGATTTGAAGCTTTTATAGAGCTTGCCTGCGTATCCCATTGAATGGGAATCAAAGCCCACGCAGTTCTTCCTTCTTTCGAAGGAGGATTGATTTTATGCCCTATTTATCATGTTTTGGTTCTTTATTTTGATTCTCTATCAAACTAAAGAAAGGTAGAAGATGAGTTGTTTATTTTGATGCTCTATCAAAATATGAAAAGAAGGAGTTTTTGAGTTAGTACCTTTTGTCTTGATCTTTGGGGAGGCAGCGGTCGGAGTGCTCTTCCGGATCGGAGTTCAACCTTGAATCGATCGAAGCACGAGGAGATGGTTGAACTGCCTTTTACCTTACAATTAAAAAGAAAAGAAAATAAACGGACAAAGTAACTTTATGTTAAATAAATTTTAAGGCTCCACACACCTCGGATTTTATCCTTCTTTAGCTCAAAGAGAAACTAAAGAAAATGGGCTCCACATGCCCTAGAAAGTCCTTTAAACTCAAAGAGAGCTAAAGAAATAAGAAAGAATAAGTATATGGGTGAGAAGAGAGTAAAATCAAATAGTGAAAACTCAAACTAGATGATTTTCTATGTGTTTTGGAAGGTGGGAGAAGCTTTCTATTTATATTAGAAGCTTGGGGGGTCTTATTTCATCATTTCCAGATGTGGGATTTGGTGAAAAAGTGCAAAGTACAGAGCTACTGCCGGGAAGAATGAGGGGTGCCATCGAAGGGGGTGGAAACGCCACCAGAGAGGCAGGGCGGCATCAGGACCAAAGAATGGCGGCAGCAAAAAGGGTGGCAGTGCTCCCTCCCCCAAGGCATGGCAGCACTGCCCCTTAGGGTTGGCGGCAATGCCATCCCTTGAGGGTGGCAACCCAGGCCTATACACGTCCTTATGCTTTTTGAGTCCGTCTGTGAATGGCATAGGCTCTAGTGCTTGGCACAAGTCTGAGGGGTGTAAAAAATCAGTGTTCACAGTTGCCTCTCAGCATGGTTACTTTTCTAGAAAAGTAATCATCATGATAATAGTGGACATAGGCTACCATGATATGGTAAAGATATCCTAAGGTTATCCTAGGAAGGGTACGAAGAGGTGCTCTTAAGGCTTCCCCTCAAAAGGTTAGAAAAGATCCTAAAGCTACCTTTAGGATGGTTTGAAAAACTTCTAAGGCTACAATTAGAAAAATTTGATGAGATCCTAAAGCTACCCTTAGGATGATATGAAAAGCTTCTAAGGCTACCTTTAGAAAAGATTTAATAAGATCCTAAAGCTACCCTTAGAATGGTCTGAAAAGCTTCTAAAGCTACCCTTAGGATGGTTTGAAAAGCTTCTAAGGCTACCCTTAGAAAAGTTTGATGAGATCCTAAAGTTACCTTTAGGATGATATGAAAAGATCCTAAAGCTACCTTTATGATGATATGAAAAGATCCTAAAGCTACCCTTAGGATGGTCTGAAAAGTTCCTAAAGCTACCCTTAGGATGGTTTGAAAAGCTTCTAAGGCTACCCTTAGAAAAGTTTGATGAGAATCTAAAGCTACCCTTAAGATAATCTGAAAAGATCCTAAAGTTATCCTTAGGATGGTCTGAAAAGCTTTTAAGGCTACCCCTAGAAAAGTTATTCTTAAATTGTGCTAAGTTTAAGACGTGAAACCCAAGGATGACCCAAGATAGATGATTCTACAAGAGGAACCTAATTTGCAATAGGTTTTGAACAGAGAGGTTCTAATGATGCCTTAGGATAGCTGCTATATGTTAGAGAAGATAAACCCTAAGGATACCCCAGGATAGTAGACTTTAGAAAAGGAGAGGCCTAACTCTACTCTGGTATAAATCCTAAGGATACTTAACTTTGGAAATGAGAACCCTAACTCTACTATAGGTCTCAGAATGAGGGATCCTAACTTTGTGCTAGGCTAATAAGAATATTGTGCTAAAGATGATATTAGTGCTATGCTAAGCATACAGGATGAAAATTGATGTTGGTGTTATGTTAAGCACATAAGATGAATGCTCGAGAGTTTTTCTTCAAGCATCTTTTAGGGTGAAGTCAGACAAAAAATAAATTTTTTATTTCAAACATCTTTTAGAATGAAATTGGATGGAAAATGGATTTTGATTTCAAACATTTTTAGAATGAAATGGGATGAAAAATGGATTTTGATTTCAAACATTTTTCATAATGAAATCGGGTGGAAAATAGATTTTGATTTCAAACATTTTCAGAATGAAATCAGATGAAAATGGATTTTGATTTCAGACATTTTTCAGTATGAAATAGGGTGAAGAATAGATTTTGATTTCAGACATTTTTCAAAATGAAATTAGGCGAAAAATAGATTTTGATTTCAGACATTTTTCAGAATGAAATCGGGTGGAAAATAGATTTTGATTTTAGATATTTTTCAGAATGAAATCAGGTGAAAATAGATTTTGATTTTGAAACATCTTTCGTAATGAATTTAGATGGAAAAGGGATTTTGATTTTAGACATTTTTCAGAATGAAATTAGATGAAAAATGGATTCAAACATCTTTCAGAATGAAATTATATGGAAAATGGATTTTAATTTTCAAACATCTTTTAGAATGAAATCGGTTGGAAAATAGATTTTGATTTTAGACATCTTTCATAATGAAATCAGATGGAAAATAGATTTTGATTTCAGACATCTTTCAGAATGAAATCAAGTAGAAAATAAATTTTAAAATCGCCAAGGCTTAAAATGATTTTTAGTTTGCCAAGGGCTGCTTGGGCTTGATATCTTTTCAAGTTCAAAATTAAATGAGTGAGACTTTAATGATATATGTCTTTTGAACCTTTGAGTTAAAGGAAATGATGTATGGCTTAAGAGATTTTCCAAAGTCTGAAGAAATAATGCAATTTAGGATGTCCTAAATTAGAAAGAATTTAATGAGATGCAATGCACTAACTCTATACTAGGATAGAAGTGAAAACTTAAGCTATCTTTGGATAATCGATTTTTTTTTTATTTTTTTTTGGAAAAGCAAACCAAATTCCGTTATAGTTTGAAAAATGCAATTACCCTTGAGGGTTCAATGAGCTTTGATTGACACTAATTGAGACTCTGAATTTGCATGTGCATCCTATTTCTAATGCATGTTTTAACAAATTTAATATCTTAAACCAGTGAAAGGCTGATATGCATTGTAAGGTGACAATTTATGAGAAATGTCAGATTGATGATTGAAATTTTAGTAGGATGCCCCACTTAATCTTTAAGGGTGAGATTAAGGGCGTTGATCTTGGATCAAAGGTTGCATCAGGTTTGATCAAACGGTGAGATTTTGGGTGATATGGTATCATGAATTTGAATAGGGTTTGATCTTGGATCAAAGCGTAAGTTTAGGACTTGATCTTGGATCATGGTTTTGAATGGGGTTTGGACTAAGGGCTGCACTTGGGTTTTTGTGGAGATGACCCAGTTTTAGAGACTGTGATTCGAAGAGATGGCCTGCTTTTGGGGAATGATTACTTAGATCACTTTGGTGGTCATTAAGGTTTGAGAGGGAGTTGGCAATTTGTTAGGCAGTGACCATAAAGAGGTGAGGTTTTGAAGCCACATTCAATTTTGACCGAGTATGTTGGATTGAGGATGATGCCATGCTCAGTATTAGTTCAAAGATTAACTTGAAAGGCTGAGGTCAGGTATGCCTTGTCGGAATAGTTTTGGACTCCTAAAGGTCAACTTGTGAGTTGATCTTATCGGTTCTATTTTGGACACCTAATGGAAGGCTATGTTGATTGGTTTTAATTTGGATTGAAGGATTGGCTTTGAGAGTTTTTCTGCTTGGTTCTTGCCAAAGATGAACTTGTTCAATGAGGTTTATGGAAGATGAATTTGTGGTTGGCTCTATCTCATGCTAGAGGCTTTTTCAGATGGGTTCGGACCTTTAAAAAGATAACTTGGCTGCTTAAGCTCATAGACCTTGATTCGTGATCCACTTTTGATTCCATACTTGACCCAACTTCAAAAGGGCAATAGGATTTAAATTTGGTAATAAGGGTTTGGCTATTCAGAGGATCTAAGAATCACTTGAGAATTTCGACTTTGATTTCACTGATGAAGATTAGAGGAATCTGAACCCTGTTTGCTCAAACCATTGAATCATTTATGCTTTGCCCCTTGAGCTTGGACTTGCTTTTGCGAATTATGTTTGATTTTGGGAGGCTTTATGAGTTTGTCTTATGGGAAAGACAAGTGGAGTTATTCCTACTGCTTGAGAGTGAAAAGATACTTGGGGCAGACACTTAATCGGTGTGGACCAGTCGGACTGACACCCGGGTCAATGACTTAATTGACACTTTGTTGATTGGATTTTTTGAAGCGGACACATAAGTCAAATGACCTGAAAGAAAAGTTACTCATCATGAAAGAAAATACTCTTTGATTTGATGATTTGGACAATCGACTCAAGGAATGATGACTTTGGATTACTTATCCTCGGATGATGGATTTAATCTACTTAGCCATAGTGACTAAATGTTGACTTTAGAAAACATGCCCTTGATGAGGGATTAAGGTAGTTTAGCCATTTAATTGCTTTGACTAAGAGATATGACGATTGACACAAAAGGACATACCCCTAATATGGGACAAAGACAAATTAGCTAATTAACTAAGAGACGTGACAAATTAACATGACAATTGTTTGACACTAAGATACTGAAATGACTTTGATGACTCTGACGAGGACTTGTTAGTAACTTTTGCTGTGATGATTGACATCAGAAAATGATTTTTTTTTTTTTTTTTTTGCTCTAACTTTTGACCAAGCCACCTTTTCAGGAATTTCGACTTGATGAGCTAACAAAAGAATCAAAATTATGCAAGCTTTTGGCACATAATGATAATTTCATTATGATTTGGACTGTACCTAGAATGGGCTACCTATGTATCTCTAATTTTTTTTTTCAACTGCTATTTTTTATTTTGGGAGAATTGAAGCCCACATAGTTCTTGTTTATACAATGCATGATCTAATTACAATGGTTTGAAAATTCATTTCCATCTAATCCATAAGTAGAATACCTCCGCTAGACAGGGTCTTCTTTGACACATACAAGCCAACCCAATTAGGCTTAAATTTTCCTCTTAGTTCTTGAACAGGAGCTCAGATTTCCTTTTAATACCAAGTTGTCTTTATCCAACCCTCTGACAGTTACTCTCTTGTTGAAATGCCTTTCTTGAGATACACTTTAGATCAAATGTCATAAGTTCTACCATTCAACATGTCATTTTGCTGTCAAGAACCGACCTCTCCATAAGGAATTTTAAGGAGCTCTTGTTTGCAAGAACATAATTAGTGAAAGAATTTAAGTAATGTTGAAGCTTATGGCATGCCCAAACTAGAGCGAGGCATAACTACTTGATTTGGTTGTACTTAAGTTCATGAGTTAGCATTTGCTTATTCAAATAATAGATGGCATTCTTTTTATAAGAATCTTAGGTATTCTAGGCAAGCATTGCCCCCATGGCTTCTTGAGTAACAGATATACAGAACAATAATGGTTTACCAGGCCTTGGAGGTTGTAAAACTGGAGGGCTCAATAAGTACTTTTTGATCTTTTCAAAGGCATTTTGACAACCATCATTCCACTGTTTAGAAGCTCTCTTTTTAACAATTTGAAAATTGGACCACACACATCAGCCGTTTGTGAGATGAAGCGACTAATGTATTGTAACCTTCCAAGAAAACTCCTAATCTCCTTTTCAATCATTAGGACTGGTATTTCTAAAATGGCTTTTTTTATTTTGCAGGATCAACCTCTATACCCCTCTTACTAACCATGTAACCCAAAATACCAGGAGATACACCAAAAAGGCATTTAGCACAGTCCAACTTTAAATTGAATTGGCAAAGTCTAAGGAAGAATCACCTCAATGCTCCTAAATGATCATCGGTTGTTAGAGATTTTATTACCATATTATCCACATATACCTCAATATCTCTATGCATCATATTGTAGAAAAGAATGGTTGTCATCCTTTGGTAGGTTGCCCCAGCGTTCTTTAGCCTAAAAAAGGCATAACCTTATAACAATAGGATGCCCCATCCTATCACAAAGACTATTTTTTCCTTGTCATGAGGGTACACCTAGATCTAGTTATATCCCGCATACAAATCAGTCAAAGAGACCATTTCAGATCCTGCCATGTGATCAACCAACAAGTCGATGTGAGGTAAAGGGAAATCATCCTTTAGCAAGCCTTGTCCAAATCTCTGTAGTCCACACTCATCCTTTCCTTCCCATCCTTCTGGGTACATGCACTATTTTGACTAACCACGAGGGGTAAGTAATAGGCTCGATAAAATTATTCTTCAATAACTTGGCAACTTCTTGAGAGACCATTTAACCTTCATAAGTTCTGCTTTACAACCTTCATATTCTCCAAGGTTGGAATCTTATGTATTGTTATACTTGGATCAATACCTATCATATGCTCGGGTCCTTAGACAAAGCCATCTAAAAATTCCGAAACTATTTTGAATAAATAAGCCTTACAAAATGATTATGCTATGTATGCAATTTTCAGTTCATTATCTGTGCCAAAGTTAATTGAATCTTTTTTTTTTATTTTTATTTTTTTTACTTTTATTTTTCTTTCATTTTCCATCATTTTTTTCACATATTTTTTTTCACTCAAATTGGATAAAACAATTAAAATAAAAAGGAAGATATAAGAAGAATTCAAACTTTTATTATAAAAAAGAGTACTATCATCCATGGTTACATCAAAATTATAGGAAAGACAAAAAAGGTCTATTACAGGATTAAAAAAGGAAATGAGAAGAAACACGACTCAAAAAACTTTAAGTATGACTCAGATTTAGACTCTGACTTGACTCATGACTCAACTTAGACTCATACCTGAACTTAGACTCTGATTTGAATTCAATCTCAGACAAGTCAGGTTAATTAGGCTTGAATTCCTCCATAAACTATGCTAATTCGGGCTTTGGTTGGTTGATGAGGTGGGGTTTATTTCCACTTACTTTCCTTCTAATCTGAATCTTCAGACCTAAAAGGATTGATAATGGTATGAAGGTAAATGGGGGCGTCAGATATCAGGGGGAAGGATATCTCCAATGTCAATGAGATCTTGGATTATGTGTCTTAAGTTCTTGCACACATCTATTTTATGCCCAACACTTTGATGATAATCACAATACTCATTCATATTCCAGCTTTTAAGCAAAGGTTTAGGAGGTGCCTTTGATTCTAAAGGTGTGACCTGTTTAGATTCCAAAGCCTAATTGTAAATGAAGCTCAAGGGCATACCCAAATTAGTGAATTTCCTTTTTAGAGACTGACTCTTCTGTTTGGTAGAGGTAATGGAAGTAAAGGTGTTATTCCACTTGTATCTTTTCTCCATTATATGGCCTTGTTCTAACACAACAGTATTGCATTTCAAAGACTTTTCCATGGGTGACTAGGTGAAGGTTTCCTCACCTTGAAAAGGATTCAAGGAAAAGGAAGGGTTGGTGTTGGTCAAGTTAACTTGAGGTGTATTTGAAGAGCTTGGATCAGCTAGTTTGGGCCTGGTCTGATTCGTGCCCAATTTATCATGTTTTGGATCTTTATTTTGATACTCTATCAAACTAAAGAAAGGTAGAAGATGAGTTGTTTACTTTGATGCTCTATCAAAATAAGAAAAGAAGAAGGCATTTATGAGTTGGTAGCTTTTGTCTTGATCTTTGGGGAGGCGGCGTAGGGAGTGCTCTTTCTATCACGACCCATTTCCGAATCACGACGGTCCTAGAATGCGAGAGATGCCAATGGCGACTGATACCCGTAGAACCCAATATCACATGCATAATCTACAACCATCAATTAATTATCCATTTTACTTAATTACTATTCATTCTGTCATTATGTAATTCTTACTGATATTTAATGCAATTGGTTGTAACAGTCATTATATCATACCATATGATCATCATATATTTCATAAAATCATCATATACATAAATACATATTCATATCCTAACTATCCCATACAAACCCCATGGAGCAGCTAGATTATGAACATCAAAATACAAAATTCAGAAAATATATATCAATGACAGCAAGCAAAAATTCTCGGATGGCAGATGACGGGATTCTGCAATCTACTCCTCTCCTGAAATGGGTAAACAATCAAAAAGTGAGTATATAAGATACCCAGTGAATCTATATGCATCACCAAATAAGTAATAGGTAACAAATGGAACAATGGTGCCAATAGGTCAAGATACACAATATACAGAATCAATAACAGGTAACAGAATAGTCAATGAACATGTCATAGGCTCAGTATCATATGGAAAGACAGATAAAGAGATGGACTGTATGAAATCATACAATCTCCAGTAGAATCAGTTTGGACTATATGCGAACATACAGTCTCCAGTAATATCTACATCAATAAGCATAAGACTGATCAGGTCTTATGGCCAGGACCATAACCCCTCCTAGCTAGGGCACCAATAATACAATGTACACATCGCCGACAGTATTTTTTCACTACCCTATCGGAGCGGTAGATCTGTCAAGCCATATTAAGATTCAATATAAGGAAGCAACATATCAATGGACACCATTATGCAACAATGGTATTGTCACGACCTATCTCGGAAGTCTTGACGGTCCTAGGGTATGGGTGATGCATAAGCGACCAGTACCACGAAGAATCCAATAGACTATCTATATGGCATGCAACAAACAACTATAACTTAAATAAATATAAAAATGCTGAGGAAAATTCGACAGCATTTTCCCTAAAATACAACTATGCCCAAAATCAAAAAACAAAGCAAAACACTTCTATTAAATTCACAAACATCTCAATAATTGATCCCTCCTGGATCTCCATCAACAATCTCCAAAATCACTATTATATATATAACATACATCCCAATCATATATAATAACTCAAACATCAATTGTAAACAACAATATATATATATGCAAACTTAAGATTATCTACATGCCACAATCTATTTACAGTACCATAGAACTATTCTAAGTATTTTCTATTACATTACTTTAAGATTTGAATTTTACATGCAAAAGATCTCCACGGCAGAAGAAAACGTTGCCAATGGAATACGGGCCTCACTGAAGACCTGAAAACAATAAACACTAAAGGAATGAGTATAAAAATACTCAGTGAGTTCATAAGCATAAGAATGCAGTAAATGCATTATGAATAAAGTAATACCATTATAGAATTTATGTATTTATATATGTAATACTATAGCATATGAGTAATAGTATTATTATCTAATATAATAACAATATATATATTAACCATGTATATAATCACAGGTAGCACATATATGATATCAAAGGTTTTGGGTTACTTTAAACTTTAAATACAGCACTATCATAAAGTGCATAACACTAGGGAATACAATGTCCCTCCCTAGCAGGGGTCCCATAAATAAATAACATACATAAGGATATATTCCTTATGACTAGAGAATACATCATCCCTCTCTAGCAGGGGTCCCATAACTCAGTGTGCACACAACCGATGGATTTACCCGCTATACCATCGAAAAATAGCCCTGAACTAATATCATATAAATGTGCCTCCATTATAGTAAATATAACATATATATAACTTATATAGCAATAAAACATTAATATATACATATATAAAGAGAAACGGGGTCAGAAAGTATTTTACCAAAAATTGGCCCTCCGGAAATTACGGGTCTGTTTTGGGATTTTTAGGTAGCTTTTGGTTAACTAGGTTACCAAATGAATTAAATGGACTGTAAAGTATCGTTTTGAAGCTTAGGTCGGGACTAGAAGATTGGGCCAAGTGGTGGTCCACTTGGCTTTCTGGTTTTCAATTTATGGTCATTTGAATTACAGGTCAGTTTTAGTGTTTGCGGCGGACGTTTTTACGGGCCAATTGGAAATTTAGTCACTTTTAGCTATGAAACTGCATATACATTATATATAACATATGAAATGATAATAACTTGCAAATCATGCAAAATTATGCTAAGAACTCACCTAAAACTCCAAAATGAACAAAGGCTCCAAAAGCAATCCCGAGCTCTACTCAGCTCGTCGATCGACACTCCTATCGGGAGTTACTATCGGATCACCTATAAGTACACATAACACTCCGATAAGTTATAAAACATTACAAAACATAACAAATATATCAAAATACAATCAATACACACAAGAAACCAAACATTAATCACTAAAAACACAAAGTGCTATACTTAGGCACTTTCTCATTCTAACCTTTAATTACTCCAAATATACTTTTAATCTCACACATTGCCATACTTTTCCATACTTAAACACATTCAACCTTAGCCATACACAAACATCATTCTAATACCTTAAACCTATAAACTTTCACTTAACCAAAGTTTATAATTTTTAACCTATTGATCCATTTATCAATGCCATTCAATCCAATTACATCTATAAACACTTAATGAATCATATTCTAACATTTAAGCCTAACTATCATCAACACACATACTTCCAACTTCATTTCTTATATTCGGCCAAAACTTAACTATAACCTAATGAATTCTTTTTCAATTTCCAATCACATATTCATTACATATAAATTATCAATTACTCATTTCCATCATTTAAACACTTAAAACAAGCAAAATTCACCAAATCCTAGTCATCCTACAATTCGGGCAAGGCATGATTCTCATCAAATGGATTTATTTCTTTCATTCAACCTCAAATTCCTATTATTCATACATCCTAAACATCATTAAAAGCATCAAATTCATCAAAATATCACTTTAAAGCTAAGGTATTCCTATTAGGGTTCAAACTTCCAATATGCATTTCAACCATTAAAATTGAAAATTAAACCATAAATATTAACAACCTAATCCATATAAACATTTCTATAACAATAAAACTCAAAAACCAACAACTTACCCAAAGTTCTTCA
>CANXYC010284246.1:0-28771 GCA_948193065.1 Aleurites moluccanus | reverse complement strand
AAGACGACTATTAAAGCTGCCATTCAGCGTTTGCGGCGTCAGCAACGGGAATTTTTGGCAGAAATGGAGCATCGTGAGGCATTTTCTCCTTCAGACTTAGATTCAGCTGATGCAGAGTCCAGTGAACCAGTTCCCCGGGATAATGAACCTTCTCAACCCATGGATAAGGGCAAGGCACCTGCCGATTCTGATTTTGCCAGCATTGCCGCTGTTGGAACTGCTGCAGTTCAATCCGCCTTGGATCCCGCTCCCTCTGTTCCCCCCTCATAGCTCTTTTGTATTTTGTTTTACCTTTGTTTGTATAAAGACTCAATTTTGTAATGAATCTATTAATATATTTTTGATTGGTATCAAACAAAGGGGGAGAATTTTGTGTTCATCTGTGTTTTTTGACTTTTTGCTATATTTTGTGTTTTGACTGTGATTTGTGATTTGTGTTTTGAGTTATATTTGACAGGTTTTATGTTCTTGTTAAAAGACTAATTCCATGCTCTTGTTAAAAATGTAAAGCACAAATTTAGATGGAGTTTTCTCAAAAAACATATTCATGCACATTCCTTTAAAAAATTGGGTTGTTTGTCACCATCAAAAAGGGGGAGATTGTTAGACCTTAAGGTCTTTTTCATACTCATTTTGATGGTTACAAACAACAAATTATTGGACTAATAAGTTTGTTTGATTATGTTCAAGAATCTCCAAGAAATTCTCTGAACTATCGCAAGATGCTGCTTAGTCGCGGGCGCGACCAGTTGTAGTCGCGGGTGCGACCTTAGATACAAGCTTGGTCACAGGTGCGACAAATCCAGTCACAGTCTTGAAAAGGTTAAAGTCGCAGGCGCGACACTTTATAGTCGCGGGCGCGAAATTAAGGTCCTAAAAACTCAAGACATCCAGTAGCTTTAAAGTGAACAGCGTCCATCCAGTAGCGGGCGCGACACAAGAGAGTAACGGGCGTGAATGAGTGAAGTCGTGGGTGTGACAGAATTATTCGCAGGCGCGAAATTAAAAGTCTGCATAATTCAAAACATCCAGTAGCTTCAGGATGAATAGAGCATTTTAGTCGCGAGTGCGACATGATTCAGTAGCAGGCGCAACTAAGTGAAGTCGCGGGTGTGACAGAATTATTCGCAGGCACGAAATTAAAGTTTGCATGATTCAAAACATCCAGTAGCTTCAGATTGAACAGTGTGTCTTAGTCACGGGTGCGACATGATTCAGTCGCGGGTGCTACCAAGGATATTCACAGGACTGTTCAAGCTCAGTCGCAGGTGTGAAGAAGTTCAAGCAGAGTTTGAAATTTAAAATCTCACAAAAAGTCGCGGGTGCGACATTAGCAGTCACAGGCGCGATGAGAAAAATTCAAATTCAAAATTCTTCGAGCCAAAAAGAGTAAAGCCAGTCGCGGGCGTGACGGTCCGAGTCACGGGCACGACTCACCTGTAAAATAGCCGTTGGAGTGAATTCTCAGGAGCATTTATTGCGGGAAAATGAGTCTAAACGGCTCTTTCTTTACTCCAGACTATAAATATGAGTTGATTTGTATTAAATGAAAAAAAAACAACCTGTAAACAAGTTCATAATCATTTATTGCTAGATCATTCATATTTATTGTGAAAAATCAAGTTAGACTTGCATTTATTGTAAAAGGTTTTGTGTGAACCTAGTTTGAGAAAAACACATTGTAAAAGGTTAAAAGTTAAAGTGTGAGCCAAAACACTTAGATTTGATCTTGAACCTGCAAAAGGATCAAAGATAGTGAAATACTCAAGCGTGATTTTAAGGAGTGGACGTAGGCTTGTTTTGGCCGAACCACTATAAATCTCTGTGTTGATTTTCTTCTTCTCTTCCTTCATCAAATTTTTAATTGGTTATTATTTTTAAAGACAATCAATTTACCCCCCTCTTGGTTACCAAAGGGACTAACAACTTTAATTGATTAAAATAATTTTCCAACTAACTAAATAAATAATTT
The DNA here is from genome assembly GCA_948193065.1 of Aleurites moluccanus. NCBI lineage: Eukaryota > Viridiplantae > Streptophyta > Magnoliopsida > Malpighiales > Euphorbiaceae > Aleurites > Aleurites moluccanus. The sequence goes on along the minus strand of CANXYC010284246.1, from coordinate 26,799 downwards.
CATAAATAATAATAATTCTTAATACAATAATACCAAAAATTTTGAGTTTAGGAATTTAAAATCAAATATTAAAGAAAATATTTTTTTACTTTTAAATAAATAATTATTTTTTAGAATAAAATAATATAACTCATAAATATTTTATATTCTTTAGATATTATTAAAATATTATTATTTCTCAATAAAATAAAATTTTAAAATTAATTCAAAAATTTGGATGTTACACAAACGTTCATTCCTATTTATTTATTTTTCTCAATTGCATATGAGCGTAAACTGAATTTTGCTCAAGTTGATTTTGTTATTTTTTCTCTGCCAATGAAGATGATTTAATTAATTTATTTTTATCCTATATTTTTTATCTAGAGTTTCACAATGTTATTTTTGTATTTGTTTTGTTATCCTATTTTAATTTATTAAAAATTTGAATTGTTTAAATTAGAGATAGTTAGGCTTTCTTAACTAAATTGCCATTTATAAGCAAAATTATTTTTCAATGATTATAAATTTGAATGATGGATATGATAATTATGATGAGTAATAATATAATTATTGTTCGGATTATGTTTAACAAGTGGGTTAGAACCTGGGCATAAGACAATCACAATTATCAGGCATTAATTTTACTATTTAATAGGTTATCAAACTGACTATGAATTTTTAAAATTTTATATTTATCTATTTTTTAATATTCAGCACGACATGATAAATATATTTATATTTTTATACTTTCAAATATTATTAGGTTAATAACTTCAACAAATATAACATTAAATAATTTCAATACTAATAATATTCAATATAACATAATAATTATTCAAGAATTTGTTCCAAGACTAATAAATCTTTAAGAAAACAGAATAAATATTTAAGAGTTTGAACGTCATTGTCAAAATCATCAAGATTCAATAATAAGAATAAGAATTAATTTATTTTCAAGGACAAAATATTAATTTCCCACTTTGCTTAACGGGTGGGAGAAGGAAGAGGATAAAGTAACACAGATTTTGGATGACGTGTAGGGAAAATCGTCATGGTCGGTGATTAATTAATTAATTAATTAATGTATAAAAACTAAAGAAAAGAAGAGAGACCTGTACGCACGTGACGCAGATAAACGACAACTACTAATTTTGCCTTTACTTTTCTTTCCATAATTTAAATTTACAATTAAATCAAACCAATAATTAATTAATTAATGCATCTACAAATTTAATATGATAATAAATAGTATATATATCTAATAAAAGCAAAATTTAAGAGTTATTTTAGAAATTTTTTCACAATTTATCAGCTAATTTAAAAAAAATTAATTGTATGTGAAATTACTCTACTAAAAAAAAAAATTATATCATTAATTTGTTTCATATAATATTTTATAAGTTCCAATTAAGTATCTTAATTCACCATATATCTTATTTATATTAACATTTAAAATTATTATAAAATAATTTTTAAATTTAATAAAATAACATTAATAATTTGTAATATTAAAATATTTATTAAAAAAATATAAGTTAAATAAAAATAAAACAAAAATATGAGAAAAATATTCCTTATTATAAAAAAAAATAAACTAAAAAAATTATTAAATTTGGTATTTAAAATAATATTTTAATATTTAACAATCATCAATTCTAAAATATAAATTTTTTATAGATCAGTATTTCAACCTCTAATAATTTTGTTAAGAAAATTATTAAAAATTAAATGAAAATTGAAATTTTGTTAAAATATAATTTTATCAAAACAAGTTTTATTAAAAAATTTCGATTGAAAATTTTATTAAAAATAAATATTAATTTACTGTTTATAAAAAAATTTGATAAAAATATTTTATGATTTAATTTTAATTTATTACTCATTCTGTTATAAAATAAACGTCTTAATTATAAATTATATAATTATTAAAAAAAAAATTATGTCTATTTTAATTTTTTTAATATATTTATTATTTTAATTCATTAATTACTTTAATCTCTTTTATTTTTTTAATTTTTTCATATTTATATCTCTTAATTAATTTTTATATTTTTCAATATATTTTAAATGAAGGTATTACGATTAATTTAAAATAAAATATAATTTAAATTAAAAAATAAAATAATTAAATTGAGACATTTAAAAAAAATTAAAATATTTATTTTATAACGTAAGAAGTACCAAATATTAAAAAATTTAATTAATTTAAAATTTTGATACTTCTTTATAAAATTTGATTTTAAAGGTAGAAATTAAATTGCCAAATCATAATAATGAAATCGTGTTTAATGTTGTGAGATTTCAATAAAAATTAATTAATTAATTAATCAAAAGGGATAATACAAATTAATTAATTAAAACATAATAATTAAAAGAAAGGAGGGAATTGGAGAGAGAAAGAAAGAAACACAGCACGGGGCTCAAGGAAAAGAAAGAGCCAAAGAAGAATAATAATAATAGTAGAGAGAGAGACAGGCCTGCCTAAATCAACGGAGGTGGCGTGCTGTCTCTACACTGCCGTACAATTTCGGGGCTCCCTTTTGTCCTCTTCAATAATTTTCCAGTTCTCTTTCTTAGCCTCTTCTTTTTAATATAATAATAATATATATAATCATCCCTCTTATTATTATTAATATTATTTATTTTCACTTTTCTTTTTATCATTTCACCTTTATTTTTATTTTTATTTTTATTTTTATTTTTAATTATTAATTTTTTTCTTATATTGAAATAAATGAAAATACCAAATTCTATTTAATTCAATTTAAATATCTTTAAACAAATTTGAAATAATTACAAGATAAGATAGTTTTACAAATTTGAAATGATTACAAGTTTATAATATCAAATTATATTTATATTAATAATCAATTAAATATTTAAATAAAGATTTTTATAAACAAATTTATAGCACTATTAAAATTATTTAATCTAAAGTAAATTTTAATTGAATTTGGAATATAATTATATAGTAAAATTGTGGGAAAATTATTATAATAGCTTTAAGATTTATCTTAATTAGCACTTTAATTTATATTAGTCAATAATTAACATTTTTAGTTCATAAATAAAAAATAAAAAATTTTGAGCTATTAAATTATTTTATAATATAGTAATTCATTTAAATTAAATAAAAAATATAAGATTTTAAAAAATTAAAATATTTTATATTAAAATATTTCAATATAAAGTATATTTAAAGGATTAATTAACATATATTATATTTTCAAAATTTAAAAATGAAAGTGTTATATAAATTAAAATATTAAGAATTAAAATTTTAATATAAATTTTTTTTTTAAAATAAAAAATCTCTTAATTTTATATATAAAAATATATGTGTTGGCTATTAAAGAATAATAAACTTAATATAGAGTATATAAAGTCGATTTCTAAAGAATAATAAATCCTTTTTTTTATCACATAAATCTCAATACTCATTTTAAAGTTGGTAGAATTAAATTTTGTTTTGAATTCTATAATTGTCTCTCTTAATATATATATGTATTATATATATATATTAATTTTAAAATTTTATTATAAAATATAAATATATTTTATTATTTAAATGATTAAAAAATAATAAACTTAATGTGCGGCGATACATTGAAATGTGGTGATAGAGCATTTCTTTGGTAAGTCAAAAATTCAAAAAAATTTAAAAATAATATGAATTTTAGTATGTGTTTTGTACAATTCAAAATAAATATTCGAGCATTTGACTGCATGTTAATTATAATTTATGTAAACTAAAAATAAATTAATTAATTCATAAATTCGCATTTTGAGTATTTTTTATTAAAAATATTTTTAATTAATTTTCATGCATCATAAAAAAAATAAGAATACATAAATTTTTAATATTATAAATAAAAAGATATATAAACATAAAATTATTATAGATTTTATATAAATAATATTTATTATTGTAATAAATTTTTAAATTGGTCTTTTCTTTAATATTTTTATTTTTGTAAATTAATATAAAAATTTAAATTATCAATCATTCAATGAAAAAAAAAAAGAATTATGAGAGAATATAATGAAAATAATTATAATGTATTACAAGTTTTATTATTATTTTTAATTTTTTTTAATTTAATTTATTCAAGTAAAATTATTATATGAAAAAAAAATTAAAAAAACTCATAAACTTTTATATTAGTTACCTAACATCTATTTTAATTATTCTTTAAATACTTAAAAATATATAAAAAATTTGAAAATATATGTAAAAAAAAATAATAAATTCATGTTTTTATTTAAGAGTACCTTTTCATATCATGTCATAGGTTTAAAAAAAAACAAAAAAAGAAGAAGAAGAAGAAGAGAACAGAGTATCAATGTGTATATATATATATATATGTAGGGTTTAAAAGGTAGACCTAATCAAGTTATATAATTTAATGGTAGGAAATAGTCACTGTACAAAAAATTAAGAATAGTTAACCATGATTGCTCTGATAAGGAAGTTTAGTTTAATTGAAGTTGAAGCAACACAAAAAGTAAGACAATAAAGTGGGTGATAAAGGAATTGAAAGGTATAGTTAAACAAAATGAGGTTTAGATAAAGCTAAGTGATTAATTAGATGATAATCCCAAAAGTTATGTTAGTTGGTGGCTAATTAAAAATTATAATTATTTTAATTTCTGTTTTTGGAAGGTTTCCTTATTTTGATTGTAGTTTGTGAAATAGCCCTTTGGAACCCACTTGGCACTTGCTTTTGTTGCTTAGGAGCCTAAGTCTAGGATGATGTTAGAGTAGTGTGGTGTCCACTTAGATATGCTCATATTGCGATTCACACCAACTTACAATAATAATAATAATATATTTCAATTTGGAGGAAAACAATTATTAATAAAGACACATATAATTTATAATGAAAGATATTTTTTAAATTTGGATAATTAATATGAAATGGACAAATTGACACTTAATATAGAAGTTTTTTAGCTTATCAATAAACTACTAAAGGAATTGAAAATCTTAATATATTTTTATCTCTTGTCTTGCACTTTTTCAAACTTATTAAAAAAAAAATTCTAAATAATAATAATACAATGGACTCTCTAATAATTAATGTATTTGATAAATAAATAAAATTATTAATTTATTACTTATATGAAAATCTATAATTATATATATAAAACACACTAAAAAAATGCTAACAAAATAAAAGGATTTCAATCCATTCAGTAATTATTAGAAATAAGGATAAAGTATAAAAAAAATTCTATAATTTCGATTATTTTTATTTCAAGGTCTGTAAAAATTTTTATGATAAAATGGGATTTGAAATTTATTTTATTAATATTTTAAGGGTCAAGTAGTTAATACCATTAAATAATACTGATGTAATATTGACGTGTCATATATGAATTTTCTAGCGTTGATGGCGTGAATTTTTAATTTTTTAATTTTTAATTTCTTAAGATTTAGTTTTTTAATTTTTTAATCTTTAATTTTTATTTTTATTTTTTAATTTATTTTTAAATTTAATTATTTAATATTATCTGAATTATTTTTTATATATATTTATTATATTTCTATATTTATTCAAAATATTTTTACTTTTTAAATAAATTTGTGTATTAATTGATATTAATTTTTTATTTTTTAAACAATTTTAATAATTTATTTATACTAAATTTGTATATTTAGAAATTATTTTTTGTTAATTTAAAAATTATTTATAATTGAATTTTTAAAAAATAATTGAAATTTTTAAAATAAATTCATGTAGCAATTAAAGTAAATTAAATTATTTTGACTTAATATGAATAAATTAAAATTAAAAAATTAAAAAATTTTAAACAAAATAATTTTTAAAAATTAAAAATTAAAAATTAAAAGATTTAAAATAAAAAATCCACATCAATACCATATACCCATATGTATCACATTAGCGCTGCATCAATATTATTTAACGGCGTTAGTCTTTAACTTTAAAATGCCAATGAAATACATATCAAATCCTATTTTATTTCATAAATCTCAAAATAAAAATTACCCAAATCATAAGGTATTTATACTTTATCCTAAAAATAATTATGCTCTAACAAAAAACTTCAGATATCTTTGGACTTTATATTAACTCGTTCCTTTTATGAATAAAATTCAAGAAAAAATAGCATTAAAATAATAAAAATTATTAATTACAAACTTATAAAAATATACAACAGGTAGTACATACATATATATATGTTTATCATTTTTTTTATAAATATTATCTCTAATTATTAATAAATACAAATGATTTTTTCTAAAATTTATTAATTATAAAATACGAAAAGAAATTGATTCCTTAAAATTTTAAAAATTAATAAATTTATTAATTTATCAAATATTAAATATAGAAAAAGATCAACTATAATAATGAAATAGTGATGATAATAATAAGAATAATACGAAAAAACTGTTATTTTTTTATTGATTTGAGTTTAATTTTTAAGATCAAATTATAATTAAATTATAAATGTATTTTTTTTTTCTTATTTATAAATTTTTTAATTTTAGTGTGAATAATTTATCTTTGACCGAATTAGAAGATGAATTTAATATATTATACGAAAGTCAGTCTGTAATACCACCTTAAGGCTAAAAAAAGTTTGGGAAAATGGAGTGTTGATAATGAATTAATTAATTAATGCAAAAGTATATTTATCTTTATGATTGTTTTGAACTAAGGTTTTAGGAACTGAAAGCTCAAGAAATGTATATATAAGATGGATGACTTTCCCTGTTGCACTCATCTTATTTATGTTAAAAAAAAAAAAAAAAAAAATCTTTCATATTAATATTTATATTATGGATTTCAAAATGAGACACTTATAAATACTATGTATTTTTCAATATGATTATTTTCAAAATGAGACACTTATAAATACTATTTATTTTTCAATATGATTTTTTTTTTTTTATTTTGTTTGATATAAATATATTTTTAATATTTTATAAATTTATTTATTTAAAATCTATATTTTCATATTGGATATAAAAAATATTTGAAATTATTTACATCATATTAAGGGTGAGCAAATAGTAAACCGAACCGTACTTCCTAAAAATTGAATTATAATTTTTAGAAATTGAATTGAATCGAAATTTTTTTAAATCAAACCAAAATGAATCGATATATTTCGGATTTTTTTTAAATAAAATAAATGTAAAATTATTATATATATATTGATCGGTTCGATTATTTTAATTTTTTTTGAAGAAAATCAAACCAAATTAAATTAACTAAAATTTCAAAAAAAATTAATCAAACCAAACCGACCAAACTAAATTTGATTTAATTTGATATTCAATTTTCTCGATTTTTTCTCACCCCTACATCACATAGAACTAAAATTATTAAAACTTATAACATTTATTAATAAATTCTAAACTTAGCAAAGGTAGAAACTAATAAAGCTATATTAAACTAAATGTAATAGGCAATTAATGAGAATATTATAAATTCATAATTAATTTTATATTTAACATTTCAATTTTAAATATGAAAATTTACCTGTAAATTACTTTTTTTTTTTTTTATGAAATACGTTAGACAATCAAATAAATTTTATCAATTTATTTTTTATTTCAAATATTATGTCAATGTACATTTACTCGTAGTGGAAGACATATAGAGGAAAATTTCATGCAATGTCATGTATAATGGAGTGGTTTTCATAATTGAAAGGAAAAAGACATTATAAAATCCTTACTTTTTGTTATTTTTTATATTAAGTTCTGTATAATGATTAAGTGACATTAGACCCTTATATTTTTTACTAAGATATACACTATACTCTTATTTAACGAATAATTCAGATATTTTGATGTCTCATTTTATATTTTATATATTTATTTACGCGTTATATTATTTATAAAAAAATATTAATTTTTAAAATACTTAAAAAAAAAAAAGAGAAAAGAAAAAGAAAAAGAAAAAAGGATGAGAATTTTGATATATATATAATTTTTTTAATTTAAAATATTTAGGGGTTGAATGTAGAAAACAAATAAAATACAAGAGGTTCATGATGAATCTTTTCTAATTGAAAAATCTTTAGTTTGAATTACAAATCAGAGTTAAATTAAAAAAAAAAATCACATTTATAAAGAGGTTAATTTCACCCATACTCATTTAATTTACTAATTAATTCCACCAAAGTCATTATTTTTAATTTATGCCAATTAAATCATTTAATTCTATTTAAGTTTTAATAAAGTTATTTGGTCTAATTTGGTATTAGAAATTGCTATAAAAAGATTTTTAAAAGAAAAAAATTAATACAACTTAAATTAAATTAAAGTGTGAGACTAAAATGGATCTCACACTTTAATTTAATTTTATAACTAACTCTAATATAATCTTAATCTTGACATTATATAACTCACTCTAAAAAATATTATAAAATTGATTTTAATATCATATTAAGTCAAATAATATTTAGTTGAATTTAAAATCTAATCATTTTTATATTTTTAAATTTTTTTTTTTTTAGTTTTATATTTTTTTTTTAGTCTTAGTTAAATCTTAAATAATTTAATAGTATTATTTATATATTATCGTAGAATTTAAATTTCATTAAAATGTTATTAAAAAAATCAAAATGCTAATTTATTTCGATTTTTAAAATTTAGCTTTTAAATTTTTAACACATAATTTTAATTTTATTGAATATTATCTAAGTTTTTTCGTATTATTGTTATTATTATCATCACTATTTTATTATTACAGTCGATCAATAAAAAGAATAACAAACTCTTTTACGAATGAAATTAACCCTTAAAATTTATTTCCCATATCTTTTATTTCATATGAAATAACTAAATTCATTTTGTTGATATAAAATATTTATATCACACTATAAATTCGAAAAAGTTATTGCTCACATTAAGTATATAGATTTATCTTATATATCAAACTAATGAGTAATGAAATATCTTAATTAATATGACTTTTTTATTTATAATTTTTTCATAAATTAAGGATCCATAAATTATGAAAATTTATCATTTACAATTTGATCTTAAATTTCCAATTAATTTAATAATTCTCACTTTTTAAATAGACAAAGTAATTCTAATCAATTTTTTCACCAAAATTTCTCCTTTTAATTTCTATTTACCATCAAATAATATTTTATTTTATCTAGCGACATAATTAAGGTGGATGAGGATGAATCCTGATCCCCTCTAAAATCTTTAATATATATATATATATAAAAATTTTTTAATTTTTTTTAATTGACCTTCCTAAAATTTTTTAATTTAATTCTCTACTTTACTATTATATTAACTTTTACTCCCTCAATAGAATTTTCTAATTTCGTTACCTGATTTTATCCTAATAGTGAAATTATTATTTTATCTCGAAAAATTAATTTATCTTACGTTTGAATTTCTTATTTATCAATGAAGAAGATAAATATAGTCTAACCCATTTAATTAACCTTAATCATTCAATCTAAAAAATATATAAAGTTGTAAGGTAGAATTTTGGTTAGATGGCTTTTTTACTTTTCATTACAAAGTTAGATTGATGCTTAAGTCATACGCTTCATCCCCTCCTACATTTACCAACTAGAAAGTTGGTCGATATTTCTCAATGTTTTGATACAACTCATTACCTATTAATTTGTCCTCTTTCTTTTAGACTGTGACAACCTTTATTTCCTCACCCAATTAATATATTGTCTTATCATCAATATGAATGAAGGAAAATATATATATTTGACCAAAAAAGTAAAACATATCAATCTTTCATTCAAATTTAGAGAAAAAAAGTAACCTTTTTCATATTGTAGATATCAATTTAATTATTAAACTATGAATAAAAATTATTTTATATTTTGAAATTAAATCATAAATAAATTTTTTATTTATTTATAACTTTGTATTAATTTTAATATGAATCATTAATTTTTACGGAATTTTAGAAATGAACTTAACATGGTATATAAAAATTAATTCGTGAGATAATTTCACTGAATCTTATGCTAGCATGATACAATTTAATTTAAGCAAGATTTGAAAAAAAAAATGCTTAATTCTCAAGTGAAAAATATATTTTAAAAAACAAAAAGTTGATGTTGGAAAACGTAATTGCATATTATACAACCCAAATTAATATATGATACTTCATGCATTCACACAGCTTAATAGGTGTTTAAAGAAAAATATAGAAATTTTAGAGTTTTTGAATTTTTATTAATTGAAAGATATTTCTAAAATAACGAATAGGAAACTCAAATATAATTGTAAACCTTAATATTGAAAATAGAAAATAAAATAAATAAATGTAAAAATAATAAAAATAAATTTGAAATATAAAATGATCCATTAAAATCATAAACGAATAATTTTTAAGATGAAAATGATATCATCAAGATAAATTAGGATGGGACGCTGTTGGGCTAAAAAATCACTTATTTTTTATACATTATAAGTTCCGTGACTAATCTAGAATCAAAAGTTAAGGCTACTGTTTTACTTATCAATAAAAAAATACTATTTGAAATCTATTTAAATTTATACTTACCTAAACGATTTAGGAACTCAAAACTTGCGTCTTCATATCATACATAAGAATTGATTAAAAAAAAAGGTTACCACTTTAATTTTCATGAAGAGAATGCAGCCTCTTCCTTATAATATTCTTAGGTACACTTTCCATTTATTAAGAATTTAAGATTAAATATTTTAATTTGATTCAAATTTTAAATATGAAATAGTTAATATATGGAATAATAAATTTATAATTATAAGTTTTGAATGAAATTTTAAATATATAATGAATTATTGTGTAATATTTTATTTTATAAAAACTGAATATTATTTGTTTAGAATAATTATTATTATATATTTTTTTATTTAATTTATTTTCTTCGTAAATGAAATTATTTAAGGATTAAGGTTAGAGGCCGGTCAAGAATTTCCCATCGATAACGGGTCGTATTGTCAACTCTAATTAATATGGTGTGATATGAATCCAATTAGATATAAATTGAAATAATTATTTGATAGAATTTATGAATTTTCGTAACTTTAATCCATTTTACAATTTGATATCAATGTGATTGTATTAAGATAGATATTTGGAAGTAGGTATAAAAAATGCAATATAGGTTCAATTAGGAATGTACCGAAATAATGTAAAACATTTTGGTAAGGAAAATTCATTGGTGTCGATAGTCTTTGATTTTGTAAGGCAAAGAAAGTGGGTGTGTTAGGATTCCACAACTTTAATGTTTGATAATTAATTAAGTTTGGAGACTTATTATGACATATAGAGATTCCCTTCTCTGTAAAACATTTTGAAAGCTCTCTATTTTCCTAGGAATGATGTTCTTCTTGCCAACTTGAGCTATACATGAAGAAGCATCATGTATGCTCATAATATTATTGACTGTGGCTTTTATCGGAGAATCGAAAATTGAAGAAGTGTTCGCATTTGGGGAGATTGTTGGGTTATCATTAGAGCCTATTGCTATAATGCAAGAATTGTTTGCATGACAATGGAGGATGGGATAGACGATTGAAGGAGACAACTCTAGCCTAAATAAAGACACGTGCATTCTATCCATTCTATTAAGTTATAGGTTTCCTAATGATTCTTCTTTCTTTTTTTTTTTTATTTTTTCTAACCATGTCATATCATCATCTACCAAAACAATGGCTTTTATGGCTTACTGTGGCCACCCAAAGACAATCTCACTAAAATATTCTAAATAAATTTATCTAAAACCATGCAAAAATACAAAGTTAGTTGAGAAGCCAATAGAAGATGAAAAGATAACACTAGCAACAAGGAGCAGTAGAGATAATAGTAGGGAGCAATTAGTGTATGGCAACTAGGGTTCTTCGGATAAAGTTGGTGATTTGAAAATTTATGAATTTAATTAAATTTTTTGAGTTTTTATTTTTAAATTTTTGGAATTGAATTAAATAGAGAAAATATCTGTGCCGAATTATTTTAAAAATTTGATATGGTACAATTCGGGAATTCAAATATTTAAATATTTAATTTCAATTCAGATATATTTTAATTCGATTTGAATATTCGAATATTTTAAATTGATTCGGTTTGAATATTTAAGGATTCAGTTTAGATATTCGAGAATTTGAATATAATTTTATAATATTATAAATTTAAAATTATATAAATATAAAAATATATATATATTATAAATTTATAATTATATAAATATATATAAATTATTTAATTGATTCGAAAATTTAAGTACAATTTTATTCGGTTTGATTCTCGATATAAACATCAAAATATTTTTTATTTCGTCTCATTATATTAATCAATTATCTTTTTTTTTTCCACAAAAATTCTGATTGATTCAAAATCCTTGACAATTATTAGTGCCAGGAATAAAGTTGAAATCTACTAAACACACGTAAACTCTAATTTCTTTAATTAAAAAATTAGTGCTGTAAAACTCAAGCAAACCTATAAATTTTTTTAACATTAATTTTATTAATAAAATTTAAAATTTATAAGTCAATTCTTAGAATAATCTTATGAAAGATAGATATTAAAGAAACTTTTATTCACCGCATAAATCGAAATAAGATCTAAAATTAAAAATTCTGGCCCAAATTTCCGAAAGAGAAAAATTAGAGGAAACATGTGAGGGAAAAAGATCCTAAATACTATTTTAATTAATCTTTTTTCTTATAGAAACTTGATATGATATTTAAATTTTCAAAATGTTACAACATCTATATTGAGAATTTCCATTCATTAGATTAGAAAGATGCAATGTTATAAAAAAAAAAAATAATTGTGAAAACAACATTATCATTTTGAAATTGAATTAATTTTTACTATTAGTAGTGTAACAAAATAATTTCACTTTATTGTTTTAGATAAAAAATAATTTTTTAACAATGCTTATATATTTGAATAATAAGAAATTTTTTTTTTAAAATATCAAATTTAAAATTTATAAATAAAAAAATACTTTACGAAAATTTTAACTCTTATATAATTTAAATATAAATTAATTAAAATCAGTGACTACTGAATACCCTTAACGATTTCATTGAGAAAAATAATTTTTCTATGAATATGTTATGCTTATTTTTAATGAAAACTTATTTTTTAATGAAAATTATATATTTTCTTAAAATAAAAGAAGAGAAAAGTTATTTACTTCAATGGATTTGTTAGTTTCATTAATTCAATTTAATAAAAAAAAATGAGTTAAATATAATTTAAAAATTGATAAAAAAAGATAACAAGGTGATTTTGGTAATTAGGATTGATGCTTTTTTTTTTTTGTCTGATTGTGGGAGTGGGAACTGTGTGATGGTCAACGGTGAAGAGAGATTGGACGGTGATGAGAATTTTGATTTATATTTCAGATTTAACATTTTGATGTGACCTCCTTAGACTCTGATGTACAATCTGGCCCTACACTTTCTAGTGCTGTTTGGTCATGGTTATCATCCTGCCCTCAAAATCCGAAGCGCGGATCTTCAGCTTGGGGATAAGAAGCGCCTGCATTGAAGTACATTGAAATTTTTTTTTTTAATTATTTAATTAATTATTCAGACATTTTTTTAATTATACCTAATTATTTTATTTTTTTAAATTATATTAAAATATTTTTATATTTTACTTTTATAGGACTATGAGATTCTTTCTATTTATTTTTTATATTTTTTTATTAGTCATAGTCCAAAAAATTAATTTTTAATTAAATTAATTATTCTGATATTCTTATATTTTTTTAAATTATATTAAATTATTTATATATTTTTAAAATTATATTTTAATATCTTTATATTTTGCTTCAGCTAAAAAATAGGGTTTTTGAATCCTTTTTATCAAACACACAAAAACACTAGCATTATAATTCCTGAATTTCAAGAATAACAAGTGATTTTTCTTATTGGAGAAGAATTTACAGAGTTTAATCAAGAAAAAATTTTTAAAATTTATAATATAAATGTGAAATTTTATTTGAGAATTAGATTCAATTAGTGATAGTAATGATTGTATATAGAGTAGAATTGATGGTGGCGACAGTGAAATAAGTGGCAAGGATAATAATATTTTTTTTGAAATTCAGGAGTTATAATGTAAGGAGGTTTATCATAAGAATAATTATTTTTTAAAAAATGAGGTTCTTGTTATCAGAAAATGACTCAAAAATCTTTTTTTTTTTTTTTAACGAAAGCAAAATACAATGATGTTTTAATATAATTTTAGAAATGTAGTGATGATTTAGTATAATTTGAAACAAACGCAAAGATGTCTGTCACAACTCGATCCTATTAGGCACGTGATCGACACTAAATAACATGAAAACATAAAATGTTTGAAATTTGTAACAAACCTGATTTATCATTGAACGAAAAAACTGCAATAAATATAAAATAAAAATGACATGAATAATAATACGAAGTTCTATAAAATTTTCGTATAATGAATATAAAATAATTGCATAATCAAATAAAATAATTTTCTGTATGAGGAATAGAAGATATAAATATTCAACTTAAAAACTTAATCTCTTAAACTCAACTCGGAACCTGGAAAAATATTTAAATAAGGGTGAGTGTTTGACTCAATAAGTTAATATAAATTAATTTAACATGTATATCATTTATTAATTTATATGAAATGTCACATTACACATAATCATTCATAAATATATATAAAATCCAAGATAAAAAATGTCCATGAAATCCAATCTCATTTTTATTTTCGTTTATCATAAATGGAGAGCCGACCTCTCCTTTGACTCTCTTAAAATCCAACCATGAGATTATAGTGAGTCCAGCTCTAATCAGACATTTCTATATTCTCTTATCCATATTTAGGAGTCACAATAAGATCATTCTCAAACCAGACAATACCTATAATAATATTATTATCATCATATCATATCATATCGTTAATGTTTTATATTTTAGTGATGAATTCTACATTATTTTATTTCCCATCACAATTACATACATTCATATCATTTATCATCCACATAATAAAATATGACATAAACGTACATCATGCTCTTGAATATAATGCAATAATGATAACTTATATACTTATATATTTTATTCATTCAATACTTACATTTCATGCTTAGATTCAACATTAAATTAAAATAAATCAACTCACATAACATATGATGAAAAAATTTCAATCTTGATTTCAACAGAGACCCATTGCAGACGTACCTGGAATACCTAGAAAATATTTATACAGAAGTATTAATCATTATTTAAGGAGATTCCTATAATTAAATCAAAAGTCTTACACTTTTTCGTTTCATAATGTTGGTCTCGTGTCCAATAGGATCGGATAATGATAATGTCAGAATAATTAACTTAATTAAAAGTTGATTTTTTGGATTTTGACTAACGGAAAAAGAAAAAAAATTAGACGGAAAGATTTCATTGTCTAACGAAAGGAAAATGCAATGACTTTTTAGTATAATTTTATAAACACATGAACGATTTAATATAATTTAAAAAAATACAGAGACGTCAGAGTAATTAACCCTAATTTATTTGATATTTAATTAAAAATATATTTAAAATTTTTTAAGTAGTTAAGAACAACTTAATTCACCTTATTATTATATTTTAAATTTTGATTATATTTAAATTTTATAATTATTATATTTAAAATACTTTAATCTTTAATAATTTTACAAATCATAATTTTTCTTGAATTAATTACTATAACGTTGAAATTATCTTAATTTCTACTATTTAAAAATTAACACTTTTAGTTTAGTCTCGGACATTTGTTAACAATTAGTAGTTTAATTATTATATGTAAAATTTAAAAAAAAAAAATTATTAAATTTTAGTTCTTGACATTTTAATTTAAATAGTATTTTCATTCTCAAAATTTTATAAAATAATGTATTTTAATTCTTTGAAAATTTTTATATTAAAATATTTTAGTTTCTCAAAATATTATATTTTTTATTAGGATAATTATTTTGAGGTCCTTGTATTTTGATATATTATACTAAATGGTTATATTTTTAAAATTATATTAAATAGTCCATATATTTTGCTTCTGTTAAATAAACGGGTCATTTTATTAAAAAATCTATTAAATTATTATAAAAAATTTATAATACTCTTCATTTTTATTTTTATTTTTAAAATTTAGTCATGTCCAAAAACTCATATCTAAGAAAGAAAATAATTTCATACTAATATAAAAATCAAATGATACCACCACCACACCACCACCACAATCACCACACTATCACCACCACCACCATCACCTTTTGTACTTCACATGATACAAATATAATCTATTTCTTATGAGAGATACTCATATTAGAAAAGAAATTAATAATCTGGAGTTGATATATATAAATATACCTCAATTTTGGAGTTAATATCAGAAGCGAAAATTGGTGCATAAGACGCGACATAGTTGCTTAGCACAAAATCGAGTCACAGGCTCTGTAACCCCAAATCAGTCATCGATTTCAGAGTAGTTTGACTCGATAGCTAATTTGAAAATGCCCATACTTAACTAGAGTTCGACAGAGAAATTAAGCAGCGACCCAATTGGATCACGACATTCTAGCATGGTTAAGGAAGATCAAGATTGGAAGCACACTGAGCGGTGCACTAGTGAGCACCTTAGTTGGACTTACAACTAGCAATTTAGGGATAATTTCATGTGAATCTCCAACTTTATTGTTTTGGAGTTTTTGCTCCCTTTGGCAGTTCCATTGTTGCTGTTTAGAGTGGACTTGCGTCATGTGATTCAATCTCCTGGGACAGTTCTTTTGGCTTTCTTGCGTCGCGTGGAGAGATGGAATATGAAAGATTTAATTTTACTTTTTGGAGACTCATGAGTTCCACCTGAGAAAAACAATGCAAATTCATGGGATTATGTAATCTTGTAGTTATACGAAAATTCAACTTGGAATTTATGTGTTTATCAAATAAATTAACTAAAATAAATATCTTAATGGGTTAGATAAGAAGAAGAAGAAGGAAGAGAAAGAAGTTTTAATGGATAAGATTAGAAAATAAAAAGAAATGAGTATTTTAAATAATAAATAAAATATTTTAATTAAAATTTAATTTTTATGTTATTGGCGAAAATGGAATGAAAAATAGACGATAAGACTTCGTAATCTAATAAAAGTAAAATAGAAAAACTATTTAATATGATTTTAAAAATAAATGGACTATTTAGTATAATATGACGAAAACCATAGACTCAAAATAATTATTCAATTTTCATTTAATTTAATTGAATTACTATATTATAAAATAATTTAATCTCTCAAAATTTTATATTTTATATTTAAGTTTATTAAGAGACTTAAAATATTATTTTAAATCACAACAATTAAAATGCAAACTAAGATAAATATTAGAAGTACTATAATAATTTATTTTTTTCTTTTGAAGGACTTGAAATCTTGATGGATAAGGTCCTTAATTCTATGACTATGAGGTCTCTATCACTATCACTAATTAAAAAAATATATAACATTAAAGTGTATTCTAAAAATATAAAAATAAAAGTATATATATTAAATCAAGTGGGTTTAAGTAATTTATCTTTTTATCTAGTACGCATGGCATCTTTGGCCACATCCGACATGGAACCTTTTAAGAGTGCCCTAAATTGCCTGAAGTGAGTTAGATTCGATAGTAATGACTTAATTGCTTAAGTTCTTTGCCCCTAGGCTAACCACAAACCTAATGCCCTAATTTTTAATTATGCCTAATCTTTTGTATTCCTTATTTTTAAACATTATTTAGTGATTGATAATAAAGTGTAAAAAAAAATACTTCTCCACAATTTGCTTTTGCTAACAATATATTGATCTCTCTTAAAAAAAAACAATATATTAATCTAATAATTAATTCAAACTGAGACGAAAAATTTTAATTTCGACTTATTTACATGTTAAATTATGAAATATATTTATAATATTAGATAATTTACATATTTTAATATGATATCTAATTTTATAATGTAATTATATGATTTATATAGTAATATTTATTAAAAATAAAAATAATATTAGAAGAAATTTACTTCCATCCTAAATATATAAATTAGGATAATATTTTTGAAATTTATCTTAATTAATATTTTCTTCTATAACTATATTTATAAAGTGATGAATTGAGTTGTTATAGATGAAATTTATTTATTAAAATTAAGAATTAGCATATGCAATCATTTTGATTGCAATAATTTTGTGGTGTTGATTTATCCGTCAAATTGATGGGGCAGGTGCATGTGCTCTCTTCTTCTGAAAAGAACAATTTGGTATACTTTTTTCTTCAAATGCAAGTTAGTCCAATGCAGATGGTGAGAAAGTGCAGTCATACTTTATTTTTGTCTATGTTTCTTTGCAATAGGATAAAGCAGGATGAGCTTCATCAAATTTTAATTTTCATCTTTATTTTATTATTAAAAAAAAAGTTAAAGTATGAATAAAATATCTTGATAATCTTATGAATTGATTTCAATTTTATCTTTATGAATTTGATAGATATTACCTCAATAATGTTTTAGAAAACTAATTTTAAAAATCTTTTTACCTTCATTAATTAATTTTTAAGAGTTAATTTAATACATAAGAGAGTTTACTTCCGGGACGGAGTGATACTTAGACCTATCATAACAAAAGAAAAAATTCATTAGTTTATATAAAATTTTTTAATTAATCATTTATATCTAATTTTTTTACAAAGCTTCGATTTATTCTTAAATAATTTCTTAAAATTTTATATACTCACATGAAAAATTTTAATTATCGATTCAGCTAAAATTAATTTTCTGATTTTATTCCTGATTTATTCGACATTTTATTAATTAAGATTTGATTTATAAATAACAATTTTCGGTACTTGTACATATTATAATTTGCATTTGATTAGATTAGACAAGTAAAATACAACATATCATTTTACTATTATTTCCTAAAAAAAATCAGTTTACTATTAAAAAAAATAATATTTCTTAATGAATTAGAATAATAATAAATTGTTTTATAGTTTAAATAAAAAAATTCATAAAGATTAATGAGTTGTAATTTAATAATATTTGATTTATTATCCAAAATTTTAGAAGTGGGTGTGAGTTTTAATTTTAGACCACTCGCATTATCATAAATAATTTTTTTAATGCAAATGGTAAAAAATATGAAATATTGGGTTCTATTTAGCAAAAAGGGAAGGATATGTCATAATAGCATATATGCACATTAACTTATGAATTGTAGGCTGTTAAATAAACACATGTTTTAGGTTTCATTTTTCAGACTTTGATTCACATACGTAAGTCCCATAGTTGTCTCTTTCCAATGCATTCTCATTCTCATAATCTTAATCATTTTCTATCATCACATGTGTGGATTTTTTTTTTTTTTAAATATATAAATAAAATTTCTTTGAACAAGTTGTTAAAACTACTCTACCTTATCTCTTCTGTCTTTGTCATCTAACAATAAGAGTGTACAATATCCATCTCATTGCAATTGTGTAATTCTTCTTTATATGCCTTTCTATCCTCTTCCCTTTTGTACCCTAATTTCAAAAGTTATCCACTCATGGGGCTACCTTCCACCTATTTTTCTTGTAGATTATGGTCATTTCCTTAAATTTTAAAGGGTTTTTATCACCTTTCTTTTGCTTTTATTCTCTTCTTGTCTCTATATTCACCATTTGTTTTGGTACACTATTTTCATTTTCAAGTATAAAAATTATTACCCAATCACAATCTTTCTTATTACGAAACAAATTGTACATCACTTCAAAAGAAATAAGATTCTACTCATACCGAAAAATTAAATTAAATAATTAGCATTTTAGCTATTTTCTTTTTTTCTTTTTTATAATTTTACTTGATTGTATATTGAATTATACTAAAACTTTTATGTTTTTATCTTCACTGAGAAAATAAAAGAAATTTTTCTACAAACATATAACTTTGAGCTTGTCATTTTACTATTGGATTTAAAAGTACAAATAGGGGTGAGTATAGTTTGACACCAAGTTGGGTATGACTAAAATTGGATAAACATTTAAAATTTTTCAACTACAACTTATTGTCCATATTCAATTAAATTCAAAAGGATCTTTTAAATCAATTTTAACTTTGCCATTTTATTTAATAGCCAACTAACCCTTATTTTGACTATTCTTCAAAACATGAAACAAACGCATTAGTATAAGAGAGTGAAATATATTATTGGAAATTTTTATTTATAATATAATAATTTTTGAATGATAAAATATTTTAATTAATATAATTTTTTAATTTTTTTAATATAAAAATATTAATATTATTTATTATTTTATATGTTCTTATCTTATTAAACCGGTATATATATTCTAAGAATTATCTACGTATTATTATATACTTGTATAGTAAATTTATGATTTTTGGACAAAGCCATCCTCTTGGCAAAATAAAAGCAAAGGAAATCATATTCAATAGAAAAGAGAAAATCAAAACAAAGCCATATTCTCAGTTCAAGGACAAATAAGTGAAAATCCAAGCAAAATGAGCAGAAAATCAAAGCCATTCTCTTGCCGCCACTACTCCATTTGGCAAAACCGCTGCCGTCACTGCTTTACGTGACTACATCATGCACTCTGCCGTGATTGATTGCAAACCCAAGGTGATCTAGTTCTTGCATCGCTTGGATTATATATGGCAAAGAGAGGATGAGATTCTCAACTTGGGTCTTCACATGTTGAAAGATGAGATTTGAAAAAGATATTTCTTTTTTTTTTTTCTTCAGATTTTTAATGTGTTTTTGAAATGGATTTACTGAATCTGGAATCTTCTTTTGCAGAGACTGTTATAACACCAGCTGACCCAATACCTAACATCGGAGAAGTTGAGCATAAGGAAAATCAAGTTCAAAGTTATTGTTTTGGACGGCCAAATCAAGTGGATTGTGAAGTGAGGAGGATGACGATGATGATGATAGAAGTAGAAACATTGAGAGTTTGAATATAGACCGAATGAGCCATTTGTAATTTCAAGTTTTCAGTTTTTTCCTTATTTTTTTAATTCTTAAATGTTATTTTTATTATCTGAAAATAAAAAATAATATTTTAATTTTTTACCTATAGTTGGTTTTAATTTTTTATACTTTCACTGCATATTACTCTTGTAAGTTTCTATGTATGAATTTGAGTCGAATTGATAATTAAATAAAACATCAAGATTAAAATTGATCTAAAAGTTTAATATGAACCTAATTGAATATAGATGATAAGTTGAAAGGAAAAATTGAGTGTTTATTCACTAAAATACAAGGTTTGGAATAATAGACTAGATTCTAATCCTAAGCTTGAGCTTCACTCTAGGAAAAGTTTCTGTCACAACTCAAATTCATTAAATTTTTTTAAGGATAAATTACTATTTAATTTTTAAAATTTAACTTAATTAACAGTTACATTATCGGTATTTGAGAAAATAACTAGTTAATCTTTAAGGTTTAATTCCATCAATATTATTAGTATTCTTATCTAATTTTTAACAATTTTTAACCTTTTGCATTAAATGCTTGTGAAATAATTAAAAAGGGCTTCATATATATATATAGGAAAAAAAAGAATTATTTGCATAGCATTTGAAAATCAGAATTTCCCCACTCTTTCTTTCTTCTTTCGGTCTTAAAAAGAAATCTTAGGGTTTATATAACATTAATCTAGTCTGAAACAAAAATAAAGATCCTATCTTTCTTTGTTTGTCATCATGGTCGGAAAAAAAATCCTTGGATTTTCTTCTCGTAAATTTTTAGTAAAGAATAATTTGGGTAAAGAAAGAGCGTCACTCATAACTGAAGTTAGAAATTTGGAGAGAGGACCTTTCATGAGGTAATTATTACTAAATTTTGAAATAATTTCATTATTTTTGACATTTTTATGTTAGTAAATGGAAAACTTTTTGCATTGTGGTTTTTGCACTACATGCATGTGTTTATATTTGTGTTTGAAAATTTGTTGTATTTCCATAATAAATGTGTTCGAAAATATGGTTACTGCATTTCATCCATGTGTTTCAATTTTTTTTTTTTTGGTTTTGACAGTTGAAGTAAAGGGGCAAATATTTGTTTGGCATGTTTTGAAAGATATGATAATAGTGTAATATTAGTTATAATATTTAGTAAATTCTGTTATGATGTGGTTATTTAATTTTATTTAGTTTTAGGATTTTGTATCGCCTACAAGATGTTTATAAAAATATCTAAGTGATATTGATAATTGAATTATATGTTTTTTTATAAGAATTATCTTTAAATGATTTTTCCCATGCCTTATTTGATTATGTTTTGTTCAAATTAATTATTTTGTTGTAATTAAAATGGTAATTTGGGTTGAATTGTTTCTTACAATACATTTGTTTTTGCAAATAGTGTTGCATGAGAACTATATAATGTTCTTCAAATTTAATGAATAGTGGGGAATATAGTAATGTAGGCCTTGACAGATATAGTTATTTAAATCTTGTGGATGACATATATAAATTATTTTCATTAGATCAGAGTTCATTGATGTGGTTTGTGGTGTTAATATTACTGTGGAGAATGATGAAGTGAAGATGTGCTCTTTATGTTTGAGCTGTTTAAAGATAAGGCATAAGTGAATTTGAGGATTAATGAGAAATGGCCTAATGAGCAGCAAAGTGAAAAATATACCGAAGGTACTGCTGCTTACCTATAATGTGCAAGCAGTTGATTAATAGCCAGTAGGGTTAGGTGTCGGTGAGAATGAAGATAATATAGGACATCAACTTAACAAAGAGCATGATCTGAATGCAAATGTGGATGATAGAAGATCAGGGGTAGATGGGGTATCAGTACAAAATGAGTGTGAAAATGCAAATTCAATATCTACTAGGGGAAGTGAAATGCAGGGAGGTGGGGAGTTTGGACCTAGGGTTGATAGAAGGGCTTTCATTTCAGGTGGAAATATTTGGACTAGTTTTTACAATGAACTGAATGATGGGAATTAGTAGGTAAATCACGAAGATGTAAATGGAAGGGGTAGAGGAGGTTTAGAAGGCATGCAATGTGCAAGGATGCCAGGGGTAGGGGTGTTGGAATTGTTAAAGGCAGGGGTAGAGGAGCTATATGGGGCATGGTTGTTGGAGGTGATAATGACAGATGTAGAGGATCTCTAAGGGGTAGGGCTATTAGAGGTGATGGTGGTAGAAGTAGAGGACTTGTATATTGCAGGGTAGAGAAGCTACAAGGGGTAGGGGTGTTGGAGGTGATGGTGGCAAATGTAGATGATCTACAAGGGACAGGGCTATTGGAGGTGATGGTGACAGAGGTAGAGGACCAATAAATGGCAGGGGGTAAAAGAAGTGTTGGGAGTAGGGAAAGAGGTATAGCTAGTGTTGTACAAGAAGATAGTCTAGTTACAAGTAAAAAAAAAAACACCAGAAAAAAAAAAGTTGGTAAGGAGGCAGAGGTTTAACCAGATGCTGAAATTCAAGTTAATGGTAAGGATGATTATATATTTTTTGATAGTGAGGATGAGGAGTATATACAAAATGAAAATTTTGAGTCTGTTCCATCTGCAAAAACTAGTGATGATAAACCAAATGTTGACCCAAATGTTGACATACCAGATATTGATGTGTTTAATGATGAAAATGATGGTTTAAGTGCATATGAATAGGAAGTTCAGAGTTGTGAAGATGATGAAACAATTTTTGAGTTCAAAAAGAGAAAGAAGAGGAAAGTTGATCCCTTCAAAGGATTGTATGTTAATCATTATAGAGCAATAGACAATAAAGATGTTGACTTTCATATAAGTATGATGTTTAAATCAGTCCAAGAATTTAGAGCAGTTTTGAGAGACTACATTGTCAATGGGGGTTATATAATGAAGATGATCAAGAATGATAATCTTAGGGTCACAACCACTTGCATAGGGCAAGACTTCTCTTAGAGGATTCATACATCAGGTGTACCAGATGATATTACATTCAGGTTGAAGACTTTAAAGGGGGAGCACAATTGTTCAAGGCCAACATGAAGAATAATAAAGCTGCCAACATAAACTGGATTCAAAAGAAGTTAGCAGATTAATTGAGGTCAGATTCATCAAAAAGTTATAACCTTATGTATCATGAACTCATAAAACATGGGGAATCCTTCCATCCATATCATAACTAAATAGAGCCAAGAGATAATCCATAGTAGAAAATGAAGAATTGCATAATGAAAGCTACAGTCATTTACTAAAATACATTGAGTTCCTGCAGAAGCATAATCTCGGGACCTTTATCAAGCTTTAGCCTCATCAAAGAAAAAATGAAGATGACCCTTTTATATTTAGTAAAATATTCATATGCTTTGAAGCAATAAAGCAGGATTTCTTGAATGGATGTAGGCCATTCATTGGCCTTGATGTTTGCCATCTAAATGGGCCATTTGGTGGGTGTTTCTTGACTGTTATTTCCATAGATGATAACAAGGGTATATTGCCTCTTGCATTTGGCATTGTTGAGTCTGAGTGTCAAGAAAGTAGGACATTCTTTCTAGACTGTTTATAATAATACAGTGGAGCAGGCACAGATGACAGGTCATGTGCTTTTATGTCAGATAGGCAGAAGGTCAGGTTTCTTAAACTCTTCAATTAATGCACTTTTCAACTTGTTTTAATACATTGAACATAAAACATATATTTATAGTTTATTTATTATATTTTAGGGTCTTATTGATGTAGTATCTAAGATTTTCCTTTATTTTAGTCACATATTTTGTGCTAGACATCTATTTATGAACTTCAAAAAATAATTCCTAGGCTTGACATTGAAGAATGATTTTTAGGCAGATGCAAGGGCTACTCATAGCAAAGAGTTTTGGATAACTGTGAATGATATGTATGAGGCCTCGCCCGAGCACATCGTCCGGTTCGCTTGGAATCATAATGCTCATTATGGGCTGATTTTTCACAACTGCGATGACATCGCGCATTTATTATAAATTGATTTTTTATTTTGAAAAATGAACCGGGGAGACGCCACCTTAAATTATTTTTATTAGAAAAATTTAAGGAAAAACCTATTTTTTGACTCTAATCTTTATCCCAAAAGGAAAAATGCATTAGACCTTCAAAACCAAAGATGATTCGAGGGTTAGGTTTTTTGTTAATACTTGGCTCTTATGCTTAACCTTGATTGAAATAATTTTTTCATGAACAATTTAAGAATGTCATTTATACATGAATGAATAAGTAAAGCAATAAAAGAATTAAAGCAATTAAATAAATCATAAAGCAATAAATAGGTTAATTATTACAATTAAAACTCCAAAAATAGAGGATATCAACTCTAACTCTTATAGGTTTTAGGCTAATCACATATTTCTCAAATAAGTTAAAAAAAAGGAAAAATAGTTTTTTTTTTTTTATAGCTTTTAGATTCGATGCTTTTGAAATAAGTAGGCCTACGTATCCCTTTGAATATGAATCAAAATCCGTGTAGTTCGCCCTTCTTGCGAAGGGATTAGTCTGATTTTAAACCCAATTTATAATGTTTTATTTGTTTGGTGCTTTACCGAATTGAAAAGAACAAGTTTGGGGATTATACATTTGGTCTTGGTCTTAGAGGAGGCGACAATCTGAGGGCCTTTTCGAATTGGAGTTCCACCTTGAGAAGTGATAGAAACGATCGGATCGTCTCCTTGGAGCAGGATTCCTCTTGGTAGAGGGATGAATTAATTAATTATTAAATGTTTGGAGGAACCACGTGTCTTAATTTTGTCATTCTTTAGCTCAAAGAGAACTAAAGAAAACAAGAACGCAGGTATAAGAGGGAGAAAAGAGTGAAATCTCAAACTTGGTGATTTCAGTGTGATTTGGGAGGTGGAGGATGCTCTCTATTTATAATAGAAGCTTGGGGGTCTCGTTTCATCATTTTTCGATGTGGGATTTGGTGAAAAAGGTGTAAAATACTAAGCTGCCATCGAGCAGAAGGGGGAGTGCTACCGGAGGGGGTGGCAGCGCCGCCAAAAAGGGAGGGATGCACCCAGAGCAAATGAGGAGGAGTGGAGGAAACAGGCAATGTTGCCGCCCTCAAGGTAGGGAGGCGTCACCCCCTAAGGGTGGCGGCAATGCCACCCCTTGAGGGTGGTAGCCCAGGCCTAAAACCTATCTGGTGTTTTCTGAGTCCGTCAGTGAATGGGTCGGGCTCCGGTTAGTGACTTTCGGTTTGGCACAAGTCTGAGGGGTGTAAAAAATCAATGTTCACAATATGAAGAGAAAAAAGGAAGGGCAGCCTTATAAATATTTGTTGAAGATTCCCTTGTCTCAATGGGCTTAACATGCCTATTGGAAAAAGGCAAAAAGTGATCATATTACAAATAATATGACTGGAAGTTTTAATAGCTAGGATTGGAAGCTGAGATTCATGCCTTTTGTCAAGTTGATAGATGTAGTGAGGAAGAAGTGCATGGTCAGGATGCAGACTAGGTATGTTAAAGCATTATAGTGGGATAATAAAATATGTCCAAGAACTATTAAATCTCTTAATGCTCTCATTAAGCTATAAAAAAATGTGTCAATTATTACATGGGAGGAATGAAGAGTTTGAAGTATTAAAAGGGCCACTGAGATTTAGTATTAAGTGTGTGTGTGTGTGTGTGTGTGTGTGTGTGTGTGTTGGGGGGGGGGGGGGGGGGGGGGGTTTTTTTTTGGTGATAGAAAAATTAAATAATAAAAAAAAAAGACTTGTCCATCAAAAATGTTCTTTCTTTTCTGGCTGTCTTTAGAGCAGGGTGGGTCGCAGGGGTGGGGGGGGGTGGGGGGGGGGGGGGGGGGGGGGGGGG
>CANXYC010284212.1:0-25481 GCA_948193065.1 Aleurites moluccanus | reverse complement strand
ATTGTATGAAAATGTATGATGTTGAATTTGATAGAATGGTATATGAGATTCATGATTTGTGAGTTCTACGGGTTTATGGTGGCCTTAAGCCTACCCTTGCCCTAGGATCGTCGCACCACTGGAGTTGGGGTGTGACATTTTTATACTCCCAATAATTTTCCTTCCTTATACCCTCAACTTTACAGTTTCACAGACATACATAGCACTTTTAAATCTCTTTTATAACATATAAATATTATTTTAGCATTTTCAGTATCATTGTCTCTATCACTTCATTATCATTGTCATTATCAATCATTATACATTACACATTACATTTTGAATGCCACTAAATCGTCAATTATTTCAATGTTCATACATCATTAAAGTACTCAATCATCTAATTATATACATTACCACGGAGCTCTAAGAGTTGACACTCACAACCTTTAGATAATAAAATTCTACCTTGATGTATTTGACATTCCAAGTCGGAAAAGAAACTAACTTGGAATTAGCCTTCTCTATCTCATTCCTGTAAAAATTATAAACCACAATAGGGTGAGTATAAAAATGTTTAGTGAGCATGTATACATCATTAAATATGAGATATAAGCTTATAATAATAAAAGATACCAATGGTAGTCAAGTATCAATAAATACAATGGATATTTATTAGCATTTCAAATTTGCTTGTCAAAAGTTAATTAATTTGCACAACAATTGTCTTTGGGAGTTTGGAACAGGTAACAATCAAATCGATGATAAACAATAATCGATGAAAGAATGGCCATCAATAGTAAGCAATAAAATATAATCTTGAAATCAATGAACAGGTAAATAATACTCGTATCATGTAGATAAGACAGATATAGGGCTAGAACAGTATGGACTATATGTAAACATATAGTCAATCTCATATCAGTAAGCGTAAGACTCATCAGGTCTTACGACTAGGACCAATAACCTTTCACAGCTAGGGCATCAGTAAACAATGTGCACATTGCCGACAGTATGTACCCACTACCCTGTCAGAGCGGCAGCTCTATCAAATCCACATGTAAATAGGTCAATGGAAATCAATAACAATATCAAGTATTCATTAGGAAAATTAAGGTGCAATGGCTTTCGATCAATATATAAGGGCTTTATTGCCAATCAATGTCAATACATTTCATTAATCATGTATTGGTTTCTTTTCCTGATACAAAGGTAGCAATTACAATAAATATCATGAAATGTGGCTAAATATTTGATGTGCATACTTTTAGGAGTAATTCGGGTATATAGTCAATCAAATACAATAGACATTTTAATATCAATAACAATTAATGGATTTGGTGATTTCAATCATAAGAATGATCAAAGAATGATCAACAATAGTAATGTGGCACTTAACCAAGAAAGAAACATATTCATTGGGTCAACAAATCAAAACATGGATATGCATAATGATGTATACATTACTTACCTCACTAATATCTTTACGTTTCCACTATTCACTTCTCTACTTTGATCTTCCACTTATATCTTCTTCAGTATTCGAAGCTATACATTAATTTAAATATTAACAATCAGTATTTATCTATATTTTATACATAAATCTTCAATTTAATTTAATAAATTTCCATTTATTCTTTTACTTAGGGTTTTAGCCTAACCACTTTCACTTATATACCTTATTTTGGCAGTTCGAACATTTTTGTCTCTAACTCAATCTACACTTATTCAATTTCTTCAATTCTTATTCCTAATTAAACTTAACATATAAGGTTTTAACATATCCAAAATTCACTTTATTCCCATTACTATACAATTTATGGTGTTAATTTAAATTTAAACTTTATAACCAATCCTGTTGCCTGCATTCTGCCTACAAATCTTATTCTGGTAGATATTGTTCATTTGCTAATAACTCAATCAATACTTAACCAATTATAGTATTTCCTTTTCCTATTGAAAATAGACACATAAATTTATAATATATCCAAATTTTAGAATTTTTGGATCACTGAACAATTATTAATAAATTTTCAAAATTAAACTACTGCCTTGAAACCTTTATCCAAACAAACCCTGTTTTCATGCCTATAATTAATTTTGTGCTCATTTAATTACAAAACCATTTTACAGTCATTTAGATAACATATAAATGAACATCTTTTATGTTTAATACTTTCTCTATTTCAGAGTTTAAGGTCCTCATATTAATAGAATTTTGTAATATGTATTCTGTTAAACGGTCATTTCGGGCTGTCTACACTTATGACCTAATATCTCATAAACATTACAAAACCCTTTTATAGGCTTATATATACAAATGAACACTTTTCATGTTGAACATTTCTTCTAATTCTCTCTCTATCATTATGTACAATAAAAACACAGTAGCATTTTTTAGAAAATCTAATTTCAGGTCAGTCACAGTTTTTACCCAATAACTTTTTCCTCACTTTGAATTTTACAAATTCTTTTTACAAACATCTAATTAATATATTTATTTACAACTTTTATGTTTTAACTATCTTCAAATTCAGTCATTAAAATTTCGGAATATTAGTCTTAAATTACTGCCTTAAAACATATTTCAGAACCTATATAAACCCTAACTCATTCTTTACATTTTTAACTTAATTACCTCAATTATTTATCAAATCATGCTATAGAACTCTTAAATACAATTTAAAATAATAAGTTTAGAATCATTACCTTAAGTTAAACTCTTAGATTCCATCTTCTTTAATCCCTCCAAATAACTTCACATAATCTCCATCAACTTCTTTTCTTAACTCTTCTTTCTCTCATCTCTTCCTATCTTCTTTTGATTGATTTCTTTGGAAAGGTTAGAAGATATATTTCTATGGTATTTCCTTCTCTATGGTTCGGCCACCCCTTTTCTATTTCCTATTTCTATTCTCTTCTTATATGTACAAAGCCAAACTAAAATAAGAATGAAGACAAAAAAAAAAAATAGAATTTTCTAGCATTTTGGTGATTTGTCACTTATTCAATTAATTAATAAATCAATTAATAATTTTCTATCAAAAATTTAAATCCTCCACCCCTATGGCCGGCTACCTAGCTCTATTTATAGAAAGGGTGGGTTCCACAACTTTGTTTAATTGCACTTTGGCCTAATTTTTTTTTATTTGTATTTTTGACCCCAAAACTTTCTATAATTTATTTTATCTATTCTGTTTAGATTCAACCTCAAGTGTGGGGAGTGAAATATCTTATTTTAAGTTGTTCTATTATTTAAAAATAGTTCTGGGTCATTTCTGGATTTCAGACAATAGATTTTCAAAATTACCCCCAAAGTTGCCTTTATTTCTAATTTTGCCATTACTCTTATTTTCAGTGTTTCAAAATATTTTTCAACTCTTTCTTTTCACCATAGTTTCACATAAAATTAACTTATTTAATCCCCCTAAGTCTGAGTCAAAATTTTTTAAATTAGCCTGACTGCTATTTTCCCGGCAGTGATATCGACACCGATAATTTCTGGAAAAGTATCTCATTTGCATTCCAATTGTGTCTCTAAAATTATTTCTAATCATTTCAATAATTTCAACCCAAAAATTGAGAACTATATCATGCATTAAAGATAAGATCTCCTAGGGTATTACAATAAATATTATATATAAAGGTAATTAACTAATTATATTAGGTATATTTATGTAATTATAATATCTAGTCTCCACGGGACGGGGACGGGGACAGGGACGAGAACGGGGATCCCCGTGGGAGAAGAATATACTCTCCTTCCCTGTCCCGTACTCTCCATATCTATCCCATGGAAAATAAATCGGAAAATTTACGCCCCGTTAAGAGGCAAATCTCCATGGAGAATGAAAATTTCCCACCCCATTATCATTCCTATACATGTATTTCTTTAGTAGAGAAAGGGAAGAAAAAGGTTATAACACATGTTTTATATCCATCTTTGTTTGACAAAAAGAATTGGCATATTTATTAATGGAGAAGAGGACTCAGAAGATATTTTCATTTTCATAAGGGAGTAAATATTTTTATAGAAACATAGTATTTAAAAAAATATTTTTGTGAAGTGTTTGAGATTTTTGTAGTCTTTGAATATTTTTATGTAAATATGTTTAAAATTATTATTATAAAATATTTGAGATGTTTATAATATTTGAATATTTTTATATAAGTAAATTTAAAAATATTATTGAAAGATTTTTTTGATTTAATTTTCATTGTTAAAACTATTAAATAGTTTTGTTAAAACATTCAAAGGTAAAATGGTAAACTGTACGTCATTCAGATATTTTATGAATAATAAATAAAATTAAATAAAAAAATAAAAATAGTTAGAACAAGAACAACCACCAATGGCCAGACCAAAATCACACGTACAAGAAAACAGTTTTAAGTTGTTTGGTTTGCCGTGTTGGGTGAAATCCAAAGGCTTTTCTCTCTCTCCCTTGCTTGTCCAACATAACGGAAACTCCTAAGCCTTTAGTGTTAAAAAAAGAAAAAAGAAAAAAGAAATGACAAACAAACAAAGAGAGATTCTTTATGTAAGTGTAAACAAACCACTTCTCTTCACACACGTCCTCTCTACAAACAATTCCTTTTTTATTTTTTTATAAATTATTATTTAACCCCCTAAATTTTGACCTAATTAATTAGTTCATCCATACCTTTTAAAAATTTAACTAATTCATTCTTTTATTTTAATTTTATTATTAGATTTGATCATTTCGTCCTTTTTTTTATTTTATTATTAAATACTTGTAAATTGACTAAAAGAGTTATATATATATACAAGAAAAAAATATTCATTTATTTTTAATTACTTTAATTTTAATTAAATATACACAAAAAAAAATTAGAATCATAGAATCATGAATTCATATAGAAATGTATCTATTTTTACTAATTTTAATTTTAATTAAATAAAAAAATAAGACTAAAATCATGAATTCATACGTAAATTCATATATTTTAATTTATTTTAATTTTAACTAAAATGCAAAAAAAAAATCTAAAATCATGAATTCATATAGAAATTCATTTATTTTTATTTTAATTAAATATAAAAAATGAAAATCATAAAAAAAGAAAAAGAAAAAGAAAATCATAGAGATTCACCAAGATTTAGGTGGCGGAGGAGACAACTAAAATAACAGGATCAGCATGAATTGATGGCAAGGAATGGACTGGTAAACGGAGTACAAGCTCGGACTATGATTGTGCAAGAAATGCCGACAATGACATGGCGATATGGATTTGCGGTTGAATGATCACGGGGTAGAGCGGGGCGGGACAAGGGAGTCATTCTCTCACATATGGGGATAATTTAGTTATCATTCTTCATTTGAATTTTATACTATTAAATTTATATGTATTTATAAAATTCATAAATAATAATTAAAAATAAGAATATATTTATTTAGAAAATATTAATAAAATTTAGACATACAAAGTATCAACCAAATATAATTAAAATCTAAATATGCCTAATATATTAAAAATATTCTGTAATGTTATTTAATAAAATATTAAAAAATATTTTATAATTAGTAAAATAGAATTAGACTTTTTACTTTTTTATTTTTATAAAAATCTCTATACATAAATGTAATATACAAAGGTAATTAAATAATTATATTACGAATATTTATTTAATTATAATATTGAGTCCTTATAGGTATGAAAACAGGGAATACTCTCCATTCTCGCCATGTCCCTGCTAACGGAGAAAAATACTCTCCATCCCCATCTCCATCGAAAGATAAATCGAAAAATTTACGTCTCGTTTGGAATAAATTCCAATAGAGAACGAAAATTCTTCGCCTCATTGCCATCTTTAATCAAGAGCGAGCTCATATGGATCTCGTCTGACGGCGACAAGTAGTGATGACAGTTGATTCAAATCCTTTAGTCATTGGATGCTAGTTGGTTTATTCAGCAAGGATTTTGAAATTTTTTAGAGAAAAAAGTCTTCTTATTGGAAATGAGGACATTTTGATAATAAATTTATTTTATTTTTATTTTTTTAATGAAAAAATTGGAAAAAAAAATCAAAATAAAGGGATAAATTAATTAATTTCTCAAAAAATAAAGATAAATTAATTAATTAAATCAAATTTTAAGGACTAAATAATAATTTATTTTTTTTAATAAATGTTTTTCTTTATCACTCCCTCTTTCTTTTGTGTTTTTCTTTCTCGTATCTTATTTTGTCATTTATTTTAGTTATTATTGTATGTTACAAAAACATGGGTATATTTTTTCTCAAAAAAAAAAAACATGGGTATATAGTTTTCTTTCCTCTATTTTCTTGTAAAGTTTCTTTCTTTTTCTATTCTTGAACTTCCACCAAGAACCATAAAATCATTTCTTGAAGTTAAGAAAATTTCAGGTTCTGTTTCTTGCCCCCTTAATTTCTTTTTCTTTTTCACATATGTCCTAACAAGAAAGCTGATTTTATGTTCTTGCTTTTTTTTTTTTAGCTTTTTTGTGTTGAGCTCTGTTTTTGTTTGCGATTGGATCATCATTTTTTTCTTTGTTCTATCGATGCAATGATTCAAATATTGGATTTTTAGATTTTGGTTTTGTTTGTTTTTACATAATTTTTGTTTATTTGACGGTGGTGTAATTTTGTTGAATTTAACTTGGTATTTTTTTTTTCCTGATATCAATCTGTTTTTACACATATTGCCATTGGGGTCTATAATTAATTATAGTAATTTGTGTCCTTGTCAATGGTTTCCTTGAAAATTTGGTTTCCCATTAATTAGCTCACTGATAATGAAGATTTAACTAATAGTTTTTGTTTGATTAATTTATTGGTAATTGGTCGATGCCCTTGATGCATATTCCGTCTCTTTTGATGAGTATTTTTGTTAATCAGACAAATATATTCTCTCTCTGCCTCCTAATTTCTGTTCTTTTATAATATTTTAATTTTATCCTTTATATCTAGATGTTCCCGCAGTCTTTACTTTCATTGTTAACAAACACTTTGATTCTGATATATTATTTCGTTGTTGGTTGTTGATTCTACAGCTATAGTTACAGTTTCAGGTTTTGGAAATTTTTTTTTTGGGGGGGGAAGAATCAATAGTAGTTCCTACAACAAGAGGGAATATTTTGTTTGATATTTGATCTTTGGGTTTTGTGTTTCTGTTGAGATGGTGAAGGAATAATCAAAATTTGGGTGCCGAGGATAGGTTATTGGAACTCATGATAAGGTCTTGCAATGGGGTCCCTGAACATGGAGAAGAAATGGGTTTTCCCTTTAGTCATAAGCTCTCTAATATGTGTGTTCCTTTTAGCAACTTCTTTCAACATGGGTCTTATTTCTTCACTGCATACTATCAATCAACTATTCAACATTTTTCCATCTCGATTGAACCAATCGATGGAAGGTTATGTGGAAATGAAGGTTTCACAATCTGCCCCTCAGACTCCTGGACTTCCTCGATTTGCTTACTTGATTTCTGGGTCTAAAGGTGATTTGGAAAAGCTTTGGAGAACTCTTCATGCACTTTACCATCCACGGAATCAGTATGTTGTTCATTTGGACCTAGAGTCTCCAGCTGAGGAAAGATTGGAGCTTGCTTCGCGGGTGGAAAAACATCCTCTTTTCTCCAATGTTGGGAATGTTTACATGATCACCAAAGCTAATATGGTTACTTATAGAGGACCCACCATGGTTTCTAATACACTTCATGCTTGTGCAATTCTTCTCAAGAGGAGTAAAGATTGGGATTGGTTTATCAACCTCAGTGCTTCGGATTATCCACTTATAACTCAAGATGGTTGGTCTATGTTATTTAACTTTTACGTAATTTCTTTTTCCTCTCTTTCTTTATCTATGTGATAGACTAATGATTCTTTGATTGACCGGTTTGTAATCTGCAGATCTTCTTGATACATTTTCAACTATAAACCGGAATCTGAACTTTATTGAGCACACAAGTCAGTTGGGTTGGAAGGAGTGAGCCCTCTCTCTTTCTCTGTCCCTCTCTTGCACATGCTTACACACACATCGAGAACACATTTTCAGTGAATGATGTCTGATTCTTTTGTTTAGGGATAAACGGGCAATGCCTTTGATTGTTGACCCTGGGCTCTACTCAACAACAAAGTCAGATATATACTGGGCCACACCACGAAGATCTTTGCCAACAGCATTCAAATTATTCACCGGTGAGTATTTCTAATTCATCTAATATTTTTTTTCCCGTTTCCTTTTATGCTTGTTCATACACGTATCTATTTTTTTGAACTAAATAAGGTTATCTATTGATGTTTGATTCCTTGCAAAGTTACAAAAAAGCGAGTTGAAATCTTCTTTCGAATGCTTAGGAGTATTCATTTTGTAAACCCTTCTTTAGCAGGCCTCTGTTTCTTTAGTAGATTTTCATTCAGTGTACTAGCAATTGCAATTTACCAGGTTCAAAACTGGCACTGCAAATTTTATCTTGGTTTTGGACAGTTGTTTAGAAATACGGAAATTGAAGGTGAATTTATATGGTATAGCTCATTGATTTTTTGGTTTTATCACATGAGGCTTCTTTTCTCCAAGTTCTCAGTAAGCACAGGTGATGTGAAAGAATTATCAGTGAAATTTCTTGGATTTATGTGTTCACAACAATAAATTCTGTATCCAAGGATGTGTGTTTTAATTGGCTAGTTAAATA
The DNA here is from genome assembly GCA_948193065.1 of Aleurites moluccanus. Classification (NCBI taxonomy): domain Eukaryota; kingdom Viridiplantae; phylum Streptophyta; class Magnoliopsida; order Malpighiales; family Euphorbiaceae; genus Aleurites; species Aleurites moluccanus. The sequence goes on along the minus strand of CANXYC010284212.1, from coordinate 16,827 downwards.
TAATGTTTTTTCACTTCAGCAAAGCAACTGTAACAGTTGCACTTAAATATTCAGTAGAATTGATAAAACCGAGAACATGTGGTGAAGATAGAAAGTCCTGATTTTTGGTTACTGTTGGATAATAATTTCTAACATGGACTTCATTGGGGGAATATGAAATTGCAAAGAACATATGAAGTTATGAAGTTTGTTGTTCAATTAAAGCATTAATCATCTGCTGTTCTGCAGGTTCGGCTTGGATGGTTCTGACACGTTCATTTGTAGAGTACTTGATTTGGGGTTGGGATAATCTACCTAGAATCTTGCTAATGTACTATGCAAACTTTGTCTCCTCTCCTGAAGGCTATTTTCACACTGTAATATGCAACGTGCCGGAATTTGCTCAGACAGCCGTCAATCATGATTTACACTACATTTCTTGGGACATGCCCCCCAAGCAGCACCCACACACCCTTTCCCTTAATGACACTGAGAAAATGATTGAGAGTGGTGCTGCCTTCGCTAGAAAATTCAAACATGACGACCCTGTCTTGGATAAGATTGACAAGGATTTACTCGGTCGAAAGAAAGGGGGTTTCACTCCTGGTGGTTGGTGTTCTGGTACTCCCAAATGCTCCACAGTTGGGGACCTGAATAATATTAAACCGGGCCCAGGAGCTGACAGATTTAAACGCCTCATAGCTAGGGTGGCTTTGTTGTCAAAACTTAAACAAAATCAGTGTAAATAGAATTTCCAAATGATTCTTGCTTGCAGATGATAAAAGGATTCAAAGTTCAGTCTGCAAGCCGGATGGCACCATATTGGAAGACTTTTATATCTAAGAAAAAGAATTTTGATGTTGGAGTTGCAGCTACAGTTGCATTTCTTGTCAGAAAGGAAGGTATGCTAGTGTCATTACAATCATAAGAAATCACATTCTTATTGCAGTGGTAAAATCTAGAATAGCACAATTACATTTCTTTTTGTAGGTTCTGTTCTCTTACTTGTATCCACATTTTTCCAGATTAGTGTTTATTGTACATGTTCTGTCTGTTCCACCAACATTTTATGGCTTTATAATAATTAGAATCTTTATTTACTCATTCTATAGTTTCCAATGTGCAAATAATATGATAACAACTTCATGATTCGATTGTCTTCTATTTATTTATCTGTGGCAATTGTGATTCATGGTTTTATTGTGTGACAAACCATCAAATGAGAGGATGATCATTTGATGCCAGAGGCTCGAATCTGAGTTCCCCCTCGCACCAATCTTTACGCATTTCACCATTATACTGGGAATTCCCTCTGCGCCTACTGTACTTTAGTTCGGATTTTTCCCCATAGTACCTTGAATGCTAGAAGGACTTCAACTCTATTCCATTGCAGAAACTAATTAGGAATAGAAGACTTTCTTTTTTCCCCAAAAAAAAACAATTCAGCAAGTTGCTGATTTTACTATATATTACTAGTATATTACATAATTATATTTACATAGAAAATATTTATGATCGTTAAGAAATCATAAAACTCAAAAGAATCAAATATTCGAACCGTCATGAATGGAATTTATCATGAATTGAATTTGTTAAGAACTAAATTTTTGATTTGATATCCATTCTCAAATTTTAAGAATTGAATTTTCAATTCAATTCTTTATGGTTGTTCAACTCTTTTAATTCGGTCCTGATTGTCAAATTTTTAACAGCCGAAATTTTTTTTTTGGTTTGATTAAGTTCTCTTTAAATATTGACTTAGGTCAAGGGATTTTTATAAAAATATCGAAAAAATAAAAAAAATAAAATTATTTTCTGTTACAAAAATATTTTTTTAAAAATACTACATATCTAAAAATATTTTTTTAAAAATATGATATATACTAAAAATATATTAAATAAATATCAAAATATATATCAAAAAATTGTAAAAGTGTGAAAAAAAATTAAAAAATTAAAAAAAATAGTATATTTGTATAATTTTTCTCTTAGGGCAACCGCTCTCATGCCTATGTGAAAGAACTGTAGAGCAAATCCCACTAAAGAAGGCCCTTGATTATTTGTCAGTTTGAGAAGTTTGGTCACGGGGACTGAGAACAACAATTATTTTTGTAAGATAAGATTAGTAGCACATTTGTGTGAGATGTTTTTTCAATGGAAATTTTTAAAAGAGTAGAGGAATATTAGTGGCTAAATATTTAATTTTATATATTTAGTATAGACATTAAAAATGTCCCGTCTCAATTTTAGAACATAATGATTTTAAAATATAAAAATAATTTAAGGCTACCAACATGCATAAAACTCTTGCTTATGACCTATTATCATTTCTTGTTATCACAATCCGCAATTATTCCTCAATTTATCTGTCAACATCATATATTTTTCGTATCTCTAATAAACCATATATATTACATATACCATATATTTTGGATAATATTTACATCTATTTTTATATAATATTTTATATATCACTAGTCCATCTATATACAATATCATGGAACTTCTATGAATACAAAAGAAAAGTACAAGTATTGATATTTACACTGCAAAAGATAGTTTAGTCTCAGCTAAAAAAGAAAATCTGGGAACCCCTTACTCTTGACTTGAAAATGTTAAACCACAGAAAGGGTGAGTATAAAAATACTCAGTGAGTCAAATATATATCACCATATACTATACTAAGTAGATAATAATCAATAAATTGTAAACAATGATCGGTTCATAGTTGGCACATGAAATCCCCAAAACAAGGAAAATGGACAAGAATATTGGTTAATAATATGTAAACATTGCAAAGGAATAAATGGCTCAATAGTCATGAACAGTTAAAATGACTGCACACCAAACGTCAAATTTTGGGTAAACATGAAGAATAGTCAGTTAATAATAGGATAATCAGGGATCTTTCAAACAATCTTAATGGAAGGATCAAATTGCATCAATAAATTAATAGAAACTCATTATATGTAAATATAACAGATATTGAGCCTTGTACATATTCATTTTTCCTTTACTGCCAATAAAACTATATAAAGCGGGCTAGGACCTTAACCCTTCTCAACTAGGGTTTTACAATGTTCATTATAAACAACGCCGATGTTACTCACTCACTACCTCATAGGTAAGGTAGTTCCGTCATATTAACACATTAATGGGTAATAGAAGATAAGTATAGTGCCAAATAGCCAATAGATACAATAAATAACAATCTTTCAATCGATGAGCTCACTAGCTTTTCACTGTACAATCAATATCAATATGGATCAATAACATGTACTAGGATCAATAAGTCATAAGCCAAAGGCCGTAAAACACAAGTTTGGCTTAGGTACAAATCATATCAAGAAAGGTCATTTGCGCTGGCGAGATTGCTAGTCACCCGCGTTGGCAAAATTGATAGCAACTGGTTAGCTTATGAAAAATACAAAGGGTATTTCATCAAATACTTGGTGTGCAATATTTAAATATTATTTTGGTAGGCAAGTTCAAAGAAACTTAGGTTACACATTTCAAGTCCATACAAGGCTCAATTCAGGAAATATTTCAAATCATATTTTTATACAAGCAAACTAGATCAATTCAGGGCTTGAGATCAAATAAAAATCAAAAGAAATTCAACAATATTCATTTGGCCAAGGGGCTGCAATTTCTCAAATGATTTTCTTAATTTCAAATTATAGTTTTGGCATGTATAACAATATATAAATGACTCACATAAACTGTTGGTTCGGTAAAAAACTCTTTAAAATTCTAAGTTGTCAAATTAGGCTCACTCATTCACTTGTTGAACAGTCTAAACAAGGTGAAGCTACTGATTGGGATGTTGGAATGATTTTTAATGATATTCTTTATCTTTCTGTTGTATTTAATTTATGTGATTTTATTTTTGTACCTAGAGATGTTAATTGGGTTGTCCATCTGTTGGCACAAAAATGTCATCAATGATGATTCTGCTAGTAATCATCTGGATATAGCTTCAAAGCATACTCATTTAGATAGTCAATTCTTCTTTGTAATGTTTTTAGAATCTAACAATTCATCTATATTTGACAAAAAAAAAACTAAGTGTCAACTTTCAACTAGCTAGTTAATTTCTTTAACTTTCAATTCTATTTTTTTTTACTTAAATAATTTTTTTAAATGCTTTTTGAATGTTTTCTCTACTAGTATTAGGAGTCTAGGAGTAAACAAGTGGTTGATTATATTGGAGGAGAAGAGTGTTTGAAGAAGAAAAAAAAAGTTGCAAAAATGATAGTGGCCTTGAAATAATATATTTATTTAAAGCTTATTAGTAATAAGCTAATTAATATGTATTTTTATCTTTTTATTTCTATATTCATGATAGCAAATAATAGATTTAATAATATTAATTTAATATAATTTAATACTTAACATTAAATTTAGTTATTAAAAAATTAATTTAAATTAATTTAGTATTTAAAATTCATTTTATATCATATTTAAAATTAAAATTTTATATTTTATATTTTATATTTAACAAATTGTAAGAACTGCTATTTAAAGAGAAAGTAATCTTCATTATCTTTCTTTTTTTATAAAATATATATTGGAAAATAAGAAAAAAAATGACTTAATGATAAAAGAATAAAAAAATTTATGTATTTTTAATTTTATTCAAAACTTTTTATTTTATTAATTAGATTCCAATAATGTGAAATTGTAAGAGGATGATGAAGTGATGACTGCTTTAAAACTAATATACCCTACAAAAGCACCTAGGCTAAACAGTATGTATAATACCCAGTACTTGGGTTGTTTGGTTGAAAATGCGTGTATTAGATTTATTTATGTTTTATTTGATACATGTTAGATGATTTCATATGTATACATGCATGATAAATGCTCTAAGAATGTATGTTGAGTATAGATTACTCGTAGAGTGGATTTATGATGATACATGATGAGTTATGCTTGAGTTTGAAATATTATGCATGGTTTAATTGAGTTGTTTAAGTTTTAGACAAGTTAGACTAGAGAAACATGAGAGATTTTCCACTTAACAATCTCTTCAAGATTGTGAAGCATGTCTTCATGGGCGCGAAGGATCCTTCGCGAGTGTGAGAAACCTTTCACCACCTTGAAAATATTTTCTGTATGATTTTAAAGTTTTCTTATATTTGCCTTCACAAGCATGAAAAACCGTTTTATAGCAGTGAAAATATTTTTGATCCCAAGCGTGAATAGTGGCTTTCACGGCCATGAAGCCTTTCTTCACTGGAGTGAAGACTCGGGCTTATATATACTTGAACCTCATTTCTTCATTTTCATCTCTTCTATTTCGTCTTTCCTTCTCTCTTTCTTCATAAATACTCTTCAACTACCCACTCACTCATTAAATTCTCTTCTTAAACATTTATTACATCTAAAATAACTTAGGATTCAAGAATCAAACCTCCAAGAACATTAAGATTTCAAATTTCTCAAGAATCTCCATTTATAGGGTTTCAAGGTATTTACTTCAAACTCATTTTTAAGTTCAAGTTAATCCATGGCTAGAATAGATGAATATAAGTTGTTTATAAGTATTAAAAGATATTTATTATGGATTATAAGAAATATTCATATATTTAGGGTTTTTGGATGAATAGTAGCTATTCATCTCAATCTTCTATATTGTTCTAATAGATAATTAAATTGATGTTAGAAATTATGTTTAGACTCTTAAAAATATTTAGAATAATAGGGATTTATCTTGTATGAGCATGTTTGGGCAAAACCTTAATTTTGGATATTTGAGGATTTTAGTTTAAAAGAGGAGAATTCAAAAGAATAGGAAGGACTACTCCTTATTCAAGTGTTCGAGTGGATTAGCAAGGATAATTGCTTTAAGGTAAGTATGAACAATACATATGCATGTTGCTCCTTATGAGATATATTTTCAAATCTCCATATACGTTCTCCACGATATGAAATATATGTTTAATAGCATATCCAATAAATTCTTTATTGCTTTCTATAAGTAGCCACTTTTATATTGCAAAATAACTTGGTTATTTCTGTTTTGACCAAATTCATAATGAAACTTAGTTGTATAAATGAACTATACATAAATGTTTATATGTTTGATGGTCTTGTGACCAATATGTTCTTTGAGAATTCCAAGCTTTACGAACCTATGAATATGTATAAAACATTTTTCCCTGATGAGAGTAAATTTATTGGTCCAATGTTCATAATGGGAACCCAGCTGATAGGATTTTATCAATGTTCCACCTAAAGGGGGCCATAAGCTCTACGCATATGTTCACTAAGCATATGTGTCAAGATAAGGTAGCAAGGTTATCGATGTGTTTTCGTGATATTAGTTATATTACATGATATGATTTGATAGTGTTATTCTATTGTAGCATTCATGTTCTTTCAAGTACAAGTTTATAGATTTTTCTTCTTATAATTTTTTCATGACCATAATATCCATGTTCTTTGGCTTAACCTAAAGCATTGCATGTTTATATCTTACTGAGTTGAAGGCTCACTCATCTTCTGTTGATTTCAAGTGATAGTGTAGCTCGAGAGAGAGTTAATCTAGAAGATAGGGTTTCTTGACTTCTTCTCCATAAGAAGACTCTTAGATGTAATTTTGCTAAACATTATATTTGTGTTATGTATTTATGTCTAATGAGAAGGGTATTCTTAGAAGCTCTATAGTTAACATTAAAGATGTATTTTTTTATTGCCTAGATTGGCATGTTTTGTAGAGTTTTTCTTGTTTTATATTGATGTTAGATGTGCCTTTTGATTGGTAGGAAATAAGAGGAAATATCATGATGTGAAAATTTGATATGATGATTATGATCATATGATTTATAAGAATGATTGTGCATGATGATATATAAGTATATTTGAATATGGTGTGCATGAGATCCAGGTTATGTTGTGTTCTACAGGTTTATGGTGGTCTTATGCCTACTCTTGCCCTATGACCGTCGCACCGGTGGTTTTGGGGTGTGATGGTATGCTTGTTATTTTCTTCACTACTTTTTGGGATATTATTAGGTCTGATGTTATCCAGTGTGTGTTGAGTATTCTTAATGATTGTGTTATTCTTGCTTTTCTAAATCATATTCTCATTGCTTTAATCCCAAAACTTTGGGATCCTTCCTATCCAAAAGAGTTTCACTAAGTTTTTGCAATGTAGTCTTTAAGTTGATTACCAAAACAATAGCAAATAGGTTTAAACCTTTTTTGCCTGATGTCATTTTTCTTTCTCAATCTGCTTTTATTCCTAGTATCATAGACAATGCCCTTTTAACTTTTGAAACATTTCATTATATGAAGAAGAAAACACATGGTAAAAAGGGTCATTTTGCTTTAAAGCTAGATATGAGTAAAGCTTATGATAGGGTAGAACAGGGATTTCTTGAGCAAATAATACTTAAATTAGGATTTAATTCTGATTGGGTTCATTTGATCATGTGTTGTGTTTCTTCTATTTCCTATTATGCTTTTCTTAATGGGCCCTACAGTCTAAATTTCAACCCCAATGAGACCTAAGACGGGGTGATTCTTTATCTCCTTATTTATTTCCTTTTTTGTGCCAAAGATTTATCCTTATTCATCAAGTTAACTGAAGTGGAAGGAGAGGTTTATGGAATAAGTATTTATAGACGTGCTTCGTCAATTTCTCATCTATGTTTTGCAGATGATATTATTTTCTATGGTAGAGCTTCCACTATTGAGAGTTTTCATTTTGCTAATATTTTGTTCATTTATTCACAAGCTTCAGTGCAATAAATTAATCTTGAAAAATCTAAAACTTCTTTTAGCACAAATGTTGGGTCTGATTTGCAACAACAAAAATTGGCTATCCTAGGAGTCAAACGTGTTGAAAATCATGGAAAATACTTTGACCTTCCCTCAGTCATTGGTAAATCAAAGAAGCTATTTTATGTATTGCAAGATAGAGTGGCTAGGAAGTTGAAAGGTTGGAAAGAGAGGTCTTTAACAAAAGAAAGCAAAAAAATTCTAATTAAGATTGTTGCATAAGTTATGCCCACTTATACGATGAGTTGGTTCCTTATCCCTAGTAGAATCTGTGATAACCTTAAAAGAATGATTGTCAATCTGTGATGGAGTCAAAAAATGGGGAAAGGAAGTCTATTGGTATAGATGAGACAAGATATGCCTAGTTAAAAAGATTGGGGAATTGGGTTTATGTTGTTTCCATTCTTTCAATATTGTTGTGTTAGTTAAGTAGGTTTGGAGGCTTGCTACTTAGTCTGATTCTTTATTGTGTTTGGTGTTGAAAGCAAGATACTTTCCACGTTCTAATGTTCTTAATACAACAGTTGAGTACCAACCGAATTATGCCAGACGTAGTTTGTTTAAGGCTAAATGGATTATTGATCAAGGGTCCTTTTGGCATGTTGGGAATAGGTGTGATATTAAGATATGGGGTAATAAATGAATTCTGAAAAAAAGTAGGATTTATAGTTGTGTCACCCTACTAAGTTCTTGATTCTGATGCTACAATTATTACTGGATAATAGAACTTGGAATCATGAGCTTATTGAGAATATTATTTTGCAAGAAGAGGCTAAGTTTATTATTTCTCTTCCTTTTAGTAATAGAAGATCATATGATATTATTTATGGTTTCTATAATGCTTATACTTGCACTAATTATGTTATTGTTATTTCTGATGTTGGTGCTCATTCTAACACTATTGGTTCTCAAATGTTGTGATCTTCAATTTGGAACTAAGTATGTTGATATGATCCCAAGTAGAGTCTTGTGTGTTGGATATATTTAAAGTATAGTCCAAATAATATGTTCACTTACAATCCCAATAGGTGAAGGCTTGGTTATTAGGGACCCATTGGGCTAGAACCCAATAACTTGCATATAAACTCTTGAGAGTTCAGCTGGAGGTAACACTATTGAGCATTCCAAACTTGATGACTCTTGGTGTAATACTTCAAGCCACCAATCTCTCTCAAACCAAATACCTCCAACAATCTTGAAGTATTATTTATATATTTCAGATTTGAGTGAATAAGGTGTCTACTTGAAGCTCTCGACGAGACGAACTCAACGGTGTCATCTGTTTTTCGATCCGACGATGAAGTTGGCTGAAATCTGGGTTTGAGTTTGCTGTGGACCGAAATCTTTGATCTCATATCCTATAGTCTACAGTCCATTTCAGGAGGAAAGACCAACTGGGCTTTGTTTTACTCGTTGATACGAAGGTTTGAGTGGTCATGAGTCTTGAACGGAGGTCGGACGGAGGAGATACGACCGTTGAAAGTTTTCTGAACGCATGAAAGTTTTTGGCGAGTCAGGCGAGTTGACTCGGGTGAGTTAAAGTTGAGTTAGACAGTTGACCATTGACCGGTCATTGACCTGCAAAAAGACTTTTTCAGCGATAAAGTGCAGTTCATCTTAAGGTTTTTGGACTCACCGGATCCAATTTTGAGGTCTGTTTTGGCTAATTCCTCCTCTATAGTACAGTTTGACAAAGGTTAGAGGCTTTATTTGTTCTTTGAGAGCTAAAGGACTTCAAGATGCACTCTTTCTAACTCATTGATTTATTTGAAATGGCAAAACAAAGTTCCTATGATATTATCAAACTGCAATCATTTGATGCTACTGAGTTTCATGGATGGAAATTACATGTTCAATTTGGCATGAAAGAACGTGAAATATTCTATACTATATTGAGTGATTTTGCATCTACTACTGAAAATGTTAATGAATATCAATGGAACAAAAATGAGGACTTTTGTAGAGATTACCTGTTGAATTCTCTAAATCTTCATCTAGCTATGACATATAGTGAGTATAAGACGGCAAAAGAGATATGGGATCGCTTGAACGCTTAGTTCCAAAAGCAAGAGGGGCTCTCTAAAACTCTCCTTATGGAGAAGTTCTTTGACTTTAAATTCAATATGAATTTAAGCATTACCTCTCAATTGATTGAACTTGAGAATCTGAGGAACAAGCTGAAAGAGGAAAACTCTGATATGTCTGATAATATCTTTGTCGGTCTTGTGTTGAGTAAGCTACCAGTCGAATAGAGTTCCTTCAAGACTGAAATGCACATACTGAAAGAACAGATGGGACTAGATGAATTAAAAGGGAATATTCACTTTGAGGATCAAAATATTGCTAGGAAGGGATTGGAACAAGTTGGACAACAAAAGTCAGTTGCCAACTTAGTTTCACATTCCAAAAAATATCCTAAAAAGTCCAAGTCACCAAAGGGTGAATCCTCTTCACAGTTAGAGGCTAAAAAGACTATCTTCAAAAAGAAGAAGAAGGGCAAGTGCCATAACTGTGGAAAGTGGGGTCACTCCGCAGCAGAGTGTAAGCTACCAAGAAAGCTAAATATTGACACACCACAAAAGGAGGCTAATATGCTAATTGGTCAATCTGAGCCAAGAGCCTTCATTGGAATGATGAAAGGTGGAGAGAATAGTGCCTCTTCTGAATGGTGGTTAGATAGTTGGGCTACCTGTCATGCTACAAATGATAAGAACTTACTCACAGAGGTCACTGAAGTGAGAGATACTGTGGAGAATTGCAATGGTGACGAGGTACTGGTCACGCATACTGGAATTGCAAAATTGATGCTTTCTTCAGGTAAGATACTAATTCTGAAGCATGTTAGAGTAGTACCATTACTTAAAAAGAATTTGATTTCTCAAAGTTTACTTGATAAAGCCAGTATATGTTTTTCCACTATGAATGGTAGAGTAACTTTATCTGTTAACTCAAGTTATTTTGGATGTGCATTTATGGTTAATGGTATGTATAGGTTGAGTTTAGATACTGATAGCATATACCATGTGAGTTCTACTTCAATTTATCCAAAATTGTTACATAAAAGACTTGGACATGTGAACTACAGGAAAATGCAACATCTTGCTAAAACTCATAACATTTCTTTGGACACTTTTATTCGGTTTGACAAATGTGAAGTGTGCGCACAGACTAAGATCACTAGAAAAGCTTTTAAGTTGGTTTCTAGAAGCACACAGCTTCTTGAGTTAATACATTCTGACCTTTGTGACTTTAAAAATTATGTTATTAGAGGTGGTCGAAAATATCTAATAACTTTCATAGATGATTTTTCTAGATATTGTCATGTGTATTTGTTGAAATCGAAATATAAGGCTTTTGAAAAGTTTAAGATTTTCAAATCTAGAGTGGAAAATCAACTTAACTTGAGAATTAAAAGATTTAGGAGTGATAAAGGAGGAGAATATACAATGACAGGGTTCAAAGAATTTTGTGCCTTAGAGGGCATAATACTTGAAATCACTGCTCATTACTCACCCCAATCGAATGGTGTAGCCGAGCATAAGAACAGAACATTAACAGAAATGTTAAATTCTATGTTACTTATGGTTGGCATGCCTTGCTCCTACTGGGGAGAAGTGTCACGACCCAACCTGGGAGCCGCGATGGTCCTAGGGTAAGGGTGTTGCCTAAGCTACCAGTACCACAAAGAACCCAGTTATCTATATGACATGGCAAGCAATTCACATATACAGCTCAAATATAGCTTAACAACTCTACTGAAATTTTGATAGCATCTCCTCTATAATATGATTATAACTCACTGTAAAACAAGTAATAAACACTTCCAATATCTCTATATCATCAATACTCATATCAACCACCAATATCAACTCATCACATATCTGTATATCAAACTATATCCATACATAGCATAATTTATATGCAAAATTATAAGAAATACAAGCACACATATATATATGGCCCTATTTATGTTACAGTACCATGGAATCTCTATTACTGTACAAATATTTACATATACTTTTGAGACCCGAGTATTATATGTACAAGTAGTAAAATTCCAAGGCGAGGATAGAAGGTGCCAATGGAATTCGAGCCTCACTACAGTCCTAAAAACCAATAACCACTAAAGGGGTGAGTATAAAAATACTCAGTGAATCTATATATATAAAAATGCAGTAGATGTTTATAATACCAAGGTTGCTCATAAATGGCCTGTAGAATCATATAAGATAACAAATAAAGGGTGAAACAAGTATCCATATAAGTATCCATATTAATATCCATATAATATCTAGTGTACTAGTCAACGCACATATGATATAATAGGATTGGGTCCAATGAAAAGTGCAATCGCACTATCTGTAATAACACAATCATGCTTAATTCTGTAATTCAGCACCAATAATGCATAATCCACTGTACGTAAGAGTGATCATCCCTTATGGATAAAGAATATAACACCCCTCCCTAGCAAAGGTTTAATGAATACTAGTGTGCACACGGTCGATGGAATTACCCGCTATACCATCGAGGTAGTCGTATTATAATACCATATGGGTGTGTCTCCATATAACAGTAAATATAACATAAATAGAGCTCATATAGCTGTGGAATAATCATATATATATCCATAATGAATAATAGAACAAATTAGGGTCAAGTAAAAAAAATGGCCGGCGGGGCCTAGTTGCACTGCCGCAACTGACTCTCGCCATTATGGGTCCGTTTTTGGGATTTTTGAGTAGTTTCTGGTTAACTATATTACCAATGGATTTAGGTGGACCATGAGGTACCATTTTAAAGTTTAGGGTAAGACTAGAAGAATGGGTCAAGTGGTGGCTCAATTGGTTTTTCAAGTTTTATTTTATAGACAGACAAAGTTTATGTCATTTTAGGTCATTTCGGTGGGCTTATTTACCGGTCAAAATGCACTATAGGTACTGTAAGATAGCAAAAGCTGGTTTATCATTCCAAATGACATGTCATAGCAAATATGATGCAAATCATGCATGATTATACATGTAGACTCACCTTTTACACAATCAGTCCACTTTATCCGCCAATCCACTGTTCGAGACCCTAATCGGCCCGCCGCCCGACACTCTCAACTGGAGTACTCGACGGTTTACCTATTTCCATATATAACACTCCGGTAAGATGTGAAAACATCACAAAACACATTATTCACATTAAAATACATCAAGCATACCCAATATGAATTATAAACCTCACATTGCACAATTCACCCTTTTTCCAATCCTTTATGCATTAAGCACATTCTATCACCACATTTGACTTACATTTCATATATTCATCACTATTATGCCATATTAATAACTCAAATATACTTAGCTCAATATTCCATATCAAACATACACCAAATTTCAAGTTTACTTTCCAAGTACTTATATCAAATATCATTTCCAAATCTAAACTCATACATTTGCATTATATACTCCATTAAACTATATTCAAACCTTTCCTTCCTAATTACTTCATCCTAACATATTAAACCTATAAACTCAACATGATTTAACCTAGTTAGAATTTATTCCATTCATCCATTTTTCAACACCAATCAATTAAACAACATTCATATTCACCTAATGTCTAATATTTAATCATTTAAACCTATTAAACATCAAAGCACTAAACTATTATTCAAGGATCATCATTTCGGCCAACATGGAAATCCATTCAAATGGATTTCTTTCCATCAAATAACTACTAGTTCCTTACAAACACATCAAATACAACTCATTTGAACAAAAATTCTATCAAAATAACATCATTGAATCATACCTTTTCCTATTAGGGTTTCCTTTCCAACTTTTTGAATTTCTTCCAACCTAAACACATTTTTTGTTACTAATTAACATCAAAGAATGTCTTAAGAACATAATTAAACTAACAAAATGGTAAAATCACTTACTTTTCCAATAGTTCTTCCAAAACTTCAAAGCTTTGATTTATCAATTTTCTTGGTTTTTCTTTGAATCTATGGATATGATTGTGTTTAGAATGATGGAATTAACAAGTTTGGATCAAAAAATGAAAGAAAACAACTTGCTTTGGTGTTCATCAATAGTGGCCGAAAGTTTCAAAGAAGAAAGAGAAAGTTTGAATGGTGAAATGGCTAAGAATGATGAAGGGGTGGGAAAAATCCAACTAAAAATCAATAGCATAATCCTATACATTGAGCTTATGGTAGAAATTGTGAAACCTAGCTTACTAACCATTTAATTCTTGATCTTTTCATCCAATGGTTTGATTTAGGTTAGCCTAAAATGATATCATAGGCTTGCATACACTATATAAGTCCATATTTTAAAGGAAAAGACTAAACTACCCTTAGTTCAAATGGAATCCCTATCCAAGCAGTTTTGCCCATAATTATTTTCTACCGGCTTTAACTTTCCAACAATAATTCATTAGATCATTAAACCTCGATTTTCATGTCATAATATTCTCTTTTATCATCAAATATAATGTTAATTTCCATAAAAAGCTCAAGAGGTGTGAAATGACCATTTTGCCTACAGTTCACCAAAAATTTATTTTTACCCGATTGCTTCCTAATAGCCTTTAAACCCCCTCTACTCATACAAATACATCATATAACATGCATACAAGTCAAATTCAAGCAAAAACTCATAAAAATTCACAACTTTCAAGTCAAATCAAAATTCCCCCTAGGTTACCCTTTGTGGCTCAAGTTCTAGGTTTAACTGAGGTATTACAAGAAGCAGTTCTAACTACTAATCACATCCTGAATAGATTGCCGCACTCTAAGTTGTCTTCGACACCTTATGAAATATCTTGTAAATTTGACACCCTTAGGACTTGGGGATGTATCGCTTATGTAAGGATACAAGGTCCTAAGAGACCTAAGGTGGGACCTAGAACCATCACATGTGTGTATCTAGGTAGTGCAAAAGATAGTGCTGCAAACAAATTTTTGGATCTATCTACTAATGCAGTGGTATAATCTAGAGATGCAGTATTCTTTAAGAACAAGTTTCTCAGAGATCATGGTTTGGGTGTTTCTGGATCTACAGATATGATTACAAAATCTCTTGTAGAATCTGAAACAGGGCCTCTAATACCAATCCCACACAGCTGAATGTTGAACCAGTTTCTGTTAGAGTATCTATAAGAGAGAGAATTCCTAAAAGTTTTGGTAAGTATTCTGTTACTTATTATCTTGAGAATGATCCATTGTCCTATTAGGAAGCAATGAGATCTAGGGAATCTCTACTGTGGGTAGAAGCCATAGATGATGAAATGAGTCCTCTGCTGCAGAATCACACTTGGCAGCTAGTTAATTTGCCTAAAGGGACTAAGACTATAGGTTGTAAGTGGGTATTGAAGAAGAAACTAAATAGTGATGGATCAATAGCAATATACAAAACACGTTTAGTAGCTAAAGGCTATAAATAACAGAGTGGAATAGACTATTTTGATGTTTGCTCACATGTGTGTCATCTATCAACTATAAGAATTCTTCTTGCATTGGCATCTATTGAACACTTTGCAGTGCATCGAATGGATGTAAAGACTACTTTCCTATATGGAGAGTTGAATGAGGAAATCTACATGAACCAACCCGAGGGGTATGTCATGGAAGGTTTAGAGGACAAGGTTTGTAAATTAAACAAATCCTTGTATGGTCTCAAAAAAGCACCTAAGATGTGACATCTTAAATTTGATAAAGTGGTAAAGAGCTACGGCTTTCAGTCCAGCTACTCAGACAAGTGCCTTTACCATCGCTCTATATCAAATAAGATAGTCATCATTTGCTTGTATGTTAATGACATGTTGATTCTTGGCAACGATCATTCTGAAGTGAGTGACGTGAAAGATGCTTTAGCTAAAGCATTTGACATGAAAGATCTTGGTATTACTATATGAAAGTAAGCTTTGAAAGGCAAGTCATCTCCCTTAGCCAGACTCATTACATTGAGCAACTACTTTCTACCTGGGGATACAGTAAGTATAAACCGATTAAGACACCATATGACTGCAATAAAAGACTGAGTCCTAATGAAGGGACCAACGTGGATCAATTAAAATACTCAAAACTAATTGGTAGTCTCATGTATGCTATGAGTTGACTAGACCTGACATAGCCTTTACAGTTGGCATGCTGAGTCATTTCACTAGTAATCCTAGTAAAGAGTATTGGGATGCCCTTAGCAGGCTGATGAGATACCTTAAAGGTACTAAAGATTATGTTCTATGCTATACTGGTTATCCTCCAATTGTGGATGGATATTCTGATGCCTCTTGGTGCTCATAAATTGGAAATAGTAAGTCAACTAGTGGATATATATTCACTTTGGGTGGAGCTGTTATTACTTGGAAATTCAAAAGACAGACTTGTATAGTATTGTCTTATATGGAATCAGAAGTTTTTGCTTTAGACTCCGCCGACAAAGAGGCAGAGTGGATAAAGAATCTAATTATGGATATTCCTTTATTTCGATTAAAGATTAACTCTTTAAGCTTGTTTTGTGATAATTAAGCTGTAGTCCAAATTGTCAGGAACTCACTGTTTAATTCAAAAAGAAGACATGTGAGATTGAGACCTGAGTTGTTGAATTATCTAAAAGAACATGGAGTTATCACATTGGTCGATGTGAGATCAAAGGATAACATGGTCGATGCTCTAACAAAGGGTTTGCCTAAAGATTGAATATTTAAAACAGTTGGGAAAATGGGGTTAAAAACTGTGTAGACAAGTCTTAACCATCATACCTACGTGTTTTGAAATTCGAATCTTCCTTTGTTGGCCAATATGATAGGCACAGTTTAAGTGTTTCATTGATGTTCATGATTGCTGACTAATCTGGAAAGGGGTAAGTTGTCTCATTCCAAACTTGATGTGGATGACTTTAACCTGATTCAGAGGTCTTACTTAGGAAGATTGTGTCATTCCAAACTTGATGATACAATCCAACTAGGTCAGACTATCCTATTTGGTTAGATGGTATCATTCCAAACTTGATGCTAGACTATTTAACTTAAGGAGTCAGTGATTGTGACATTCTAAAACATGGA
>CANXYC010284129.1:0-10233 GCA_948193065.1 Aleurites moluccanus | reverse complement strand
TGTAACCCGATATTGATTCCAAACTTATATCTTATTGCTTACCATTGATATTTTATTATCATATGCTTATATCTCATATATAATGATGTATGCATGCTCACTGAGTATTTTATACTCACCAATTTGTGGTTTATAATTTTTACAGGAATGAAATAATGAAGGTTGATTCTAAGTCAATTTCTTCTCCGACTTGGAATGTCAAGTACAGCAAGGTAGAATATTATTCGCTAAATGTTATAAGTGTCCACTCATAGAGCTTCATGGTACTATGTATAATTAGATGATTAAGTATTATAATGATGTATGAATAGTGTAATATTTAATGTTGCAGTGACAGTCAAAATATAATGTGTAATGCATAATGATTGAAAATGTCAATGATAATAAAGTAATAAAGATAGTGACAGAGGTAAATGATAAAATGATATTTATATATTTTAAAAGAGATTTAGAAGTGATATGTATGTATGTGTAAACTGTGAAGTTGAGGGTATAAGGTTGAAAAATAATTAGAAGTATAAAAATAAATTTTTAGTGCAGGTTGTATAATTTTTGAGAGACCCGGTTTTGGGTCGGGATTAAAGTTAAAATTACAAAGGGGACTCTAGCAAAATTTCTGCAAAATGTATAAGTAATAAATGGGATTTAAGTATTAACTAATGAATTAATATTGATTGAATGATTGATGAATGGATTGTTTAATGGGTTCTACGGGTTTCCGGTGACCTTAAGTCTACCATGCCCTAGGACCGTCGCGGCCCAAAAGTGGGTCGTGACAGAGAGTATCAATAGTTATGAAGTGAATAGTAATATGAATTATAATTAATCTCTACAATTTCTTTATTTCTTCAATTAATGGTTATATTGAAGTTATAAAACATTTAAAAGGACTATAGGGAGTCTAGAATCATAAGAATTTCACTTGAATCTTCTTGGGTTAGGAAACCCTAATGTTTGGATATGTTTGATTTAGGCTTGAATTGAGATGAGCCAAGGGCCTTGAAGTAGTTGAACTATATTAAGAGGATACCATAAGTGAAGTGAGTTATGAAATATATTAATACATGGTAGGCCACCTTATTTGAGCTTGCTTACCATTCATTGTTATATGTGTTCTTTCATAAGTTTATTTCTGATATTAATGAGCTTGATTATTATTGAAAATCCTTCTTTTGTTGTTCAAATGGTTCATTGATATCTTTTTTATTGGTTAGCCTATTGAATTTTTTTTTTTTTATTGTGCTTGGTTATTGTTTCTTTGAACTAAACTCATTGTTACCATATTATATGATCTTGAAATTTCTAAGTTGATACTAATAGGCCATTTATGCTGGTTTATTATTATTGAACTTTCCTAGCCTTAATAGAACCTCAAACCATATTTAAGGAAGAAAGCCTTTGCTAATGAGGGATAATTTATTAGACCGTATGTACCAATGACTCAGCTGATAGAGTCTCTATTATCATGTCCTACCTAGGGAGGGCTATATACCCTAGGCATATACTCCGCCAAGCATATGTATTGACTAATATGGGAAGGGTACAACCCCAGTAGTGTTTACTATTATTGTTGTTCTGTCATTTACGTATTGACTTTATAGTGCAATTCTTTCTAGACACATCATTGTTATTAACATTGACCTATACTGAATTGTTATTGCTATATTGTACATATATATATATATATATATCAATTGATACTTATTGTTATCTTTCCATAAACCTTAAGCATTAGATATTTCATAATTCATTGAGTTGAAGGCTCACTCCTTTTCGTATATGTTTTTCAGATGCTAGAACAAAGAGCTTTGAGGATGAGAAACAAGCTTTTTGATATTTGTTCTTAACAAAAGGCTTTATCATGTATAGTTTTGAACAATTATATGTATTGTGTTATTATTTTTGGAAGATGATTTCTTAATGGGTCTATAGTATTAGATGACATATAGATAATGATTTGTATGATTCATTTTTAGTACTATATTGATGGATCCTTGTTCATTATGGATGATGGCTTAAATGGTGCCTTTGATCTATGGTAAACAAGTGAGGTCTATGATGATATGAATGAGATTTATAATTATTAATTAATTATAGTGTATTGTATATAGATTTTATTTTATATTGATCAAGGATTTGTATAGATTACTTGGTTCTATAGGTGTTGGTGGTCTTATACCTTCCCATGTCCTTGGACTATCCACAATTGGAGTTGGTGTGTAATGAATATGGTATCAGAGTATATGTTTAAGATTATCTAGGATATCAATAAGTCTATAATTTAAGTGTATGAATGATTAAGTAAACTACGGGCTTAAGATCATGTCACGTCATTGTTAAGTTTTCCTTTGCTATAGATTTGTTTATACTATCATGTTATGAGTCTAAGATTTACCTCGTTTCTCATTTTAGTACTATAAATTGATGCGTCCTAAACGAGAACAAGGTCGTTCGAGAAGGGCCATCACTTATATTGTACCTTCTGACGAGGGATTCGTTAAAGAGGGGAGACAATGTGATTCCTCCCCCTACTGCTCAAGTTGATATGGCTGGATGGCCCAGTGAATGGATCAATTACAAAGGAACTATGAAATATTGATGAAGTTTATCACCTAATAAAGACAACCACTACCAGTTCTCAAGCTCTTCCACCTGTGGATCCTCCTTTGCCTACCAATAGTTCCACTGGTTGAAAGATCTTTTTTGAAAGTTTTTGAAGTTTAAGCCATCGAAATACAATGGTGATGTGGACCTTACTAATGTGATCTTGAGCATGGATTGGTTGTCTAAGTACTTTGGCACAATTAATTATAACCAAAAGAAGATTTCCTTTAAGCCAACTTCAGGTGAGGATTTTGAATTTCAAGGGAAGATAAATGAAGTCCACTATATTGTGATTTCTGCTATCGGGGCGAGAAGACTTTTTAAGAAGGGATGCAAAGGTTATTTTGTATATGTCTAGGATACCGAGTAGAGAGTGGAAGTGTGTGAACAAATTCTAATTGTAAATGAATCCCAAAGGTATTTCTTGAAGAATTTCTAGGTTTGTCACTAGAAAGAGAGATTGAGTTTGACATCAAAGTGTTAGCAGTTACAAATTCGATCTCCATAGCTCCTTATCGTATGGTTCCTATAGAATTGAAGGAACTTAAGGTGCAATTATAAGATTTTCTATATAAGGGGTTTATTAGACCTAACAACTCACTTTGGGGTGCACCGATTCTATTTGTAAAGAAGAAAGACAGGTCAATGAGATTATAAATTGACTATAGGCAACTCATAAGGTCACCATTCAGAACAAGTATCCACTTCTTTAAATTGATGACTTGTTTGGTTTGTTGCAAGAGGTGAGCCACTTCTCTAAGATTTAATTGAGATTTGGATACCACAAGTTGAAGATACGGAGGGAGGATGTGCCAAAGACAACACTTAGATTTAGATGAAACCTTTATGAGTTATTAGTGCTATTTTTTGGGCCGACGAATACAAACCAACTGCATTTATGGATTTAATGAACTAATATCTTCAAACCATTTTTAGATAAGTTTGTGATTATATTTATCGATGATATATTGCTATATACGAAGAGTAAGGAAGATGGTTTTACAAACCTTGAGAAAAAAGCAATTGTATGCTAATGTAATACCCTAGAAAGTTATAACTCACATGTATGAATTAGTTCTCAGTATAGGGTTCATAAGTCTTGAAATGATGGGAAATAATTTTAGAGACACAGTTAGAAAGCGAACTTGTTACTTTTCCGGAAAGCGGCGGTGTCGGGAATACTACCAAGAAATTAGCAGTCCGGTCAACAAAAGAATTTCTGAAGTTGACCTAAGGGTAAAATATCACCATAAAATATGTGTAATTTTGGTAAAAAGAAAGAAGTGAAAATCATTTAGGAACACTGAAAAAGTAACCAATGATAAAATTGTAAATAAATGGAAGTTTAAGGTGAATAGTGGAAATGGGTATGTCGGAGTTACAGAATGACTCTAGAAATATTTTTATAAATAAGTATAAATTAAAATAAGCCTATTAACTCTCCACTTTGAATTCCAATCCCTGACAGAATTGACAGAATAAATTACAGAAGATTTTGGACCATAATGTGATATATGAAAGTTCAGGGATTAAGTTATAATTTACCAAATTGATTTTTGTATAAAAGAATTACTTAGGAAAATTTTTGCCATTTTTCTTCTTTCTTCTCTAGCTTGGCCGAATGTTCTTCATCCTTTTCCCATCCATTTTCTTCAAAATTTCCATCAAATTTCTTAAGCAAATTTATAGAAAACCTATCTAGCAACCTAGTTTTATCATCCACCATTCTTAATTTGCTTGGAAACACAAAGGTATTCAAGGATTGTTTAAAGGGAGGTTTCGGCCACTACACTTCATTTAGGTAAGGATGTGTTTTGTGTGATTTTATTGATTAATTAGATGTTATTTAGGTTGAATTTGATGGTTTTGTAGTTAGATTGCATCAATTGATGCTAATTGATACGAATGCCTAATTTTACCTAGCTTATTTGAAGTTGTAAGAAAGAGTTTGATGATTTAGTGTTTGATTTTGTTAATTGATGTTAGAATATGTCAATTGGATGTGAATAGATAATTAATTGATAGTTTATTTAATGTAGAACACAATATTTGACAAAGGTGTGCTATATAGCTCAATTGGAGAATTTGGATGAAAAGCTTGTTTCCAAAGCAATTTGAAGCATTAGGTGAGTCTTATATGCATCATTTAACATGTATATTGTATTGGAATTGAAATTGGAAACCTCCTTTGGATGACCCATTTTGGCCGAACCCTTTGTTACTATTCATTACCTTGTATTTTGCTTGTTTTCTTCATGATTTCCATAGCCAATTTGACCTCATTTGATAATGTTTAATATTGTTTCATTGATGCCTATGTCATTGTTGATAATGTAGCTTGTTGTTGGTTGAATTGGGCAAGTCAATTTTGCACCCTAACCTAACTTATTGGCTTGCCATTGTATGCCCACCATGTATTTGATGAAATGCCTAGTTCATTTGCTTTTGGCCTATTGCTTTGTATTCCATAGGCCTACCATTTGAATGCCATTGTCGCCAGCGACGTTGGCATGCCAATTGCCCTATCGATTTTCCTTGCCGAACCAACCTTTGTTCCATACCTCTGTAGTTTACCATAACCTTTATCCTTGCTTGTATATTATATCTTGCAATGCCTTTGATTCAAATATTATTTGATTTGAATATATTGAGTTTATTGACAGTGATGATACCATTATTGCATAATGGTATCTATTGATGTGATATTTATTTGTATTGACCTAAATGTAGTTTGACACAGCTGCCGCTCCGACAGGGTAGTGGGGACATATTATTGGCAATGTGCACATTGATATTATTGCCCTAGCTGGGAAGGGTTATTGGTCCCTGCCATAGGACCTGATCAGTCTTATGCCTACTTGATATGTGATCAACTGTGTGATTACACATAGTCTACGTGTTTCAGGGTCCTATATCTGTCTTACCATATGATTCCATGACTTGATATGACCATTGATATTCCTATTGATTTCTAATTCTGATTATGTAAACCAGCATGATGGATATTGTCCCATTGTTCCTTTATCATGTATATATATCAATGGGACAGTGTCAATCGTGTTGGTTTACAGAATCAGAATTAAAAATCAATAGGAATATCAATGGTTATATCAAGTCATGGAATCATATGGTAAGATAGATATAGGGCCCTGAAACACGTAGACTATGTAATCACATGGTCGATCATATATCAAGTAGGCATAAGACTGATCAGGTCCTATGACCGAGACCAATAACCCTTCCCCAGCTAGGGCATCAATACCAATGTGCACATTGCCGACAGTATGTACCAATTACCCTGTCGGAGTGGCAGCTATGTCAAACCATATTTAGGTCAATATAAATGAATATCACATCAATAGACACCATTATGCAATAATGGCATCATCACTGTCAATAAACTCAATATCTTCAAATCAAATAGTATTTGAATCAAAGGCATTGCAAGATATAATATACAAGCAAAGATAAAGGTTATGGTAAACAACAAAGGTATGAAACAAAGGTTGGTTCGGCAAGAAAAATCGGTAGGCCAATTGGCATGCCAATGTCGCTGGCGACAATGGCATTCAAATGGTAGGCCTATGGAATACAAAGCAATAGGCCAAAGACAAATAAACTAGGCATTTCATCAAATACATGGTGGGCATATAATGGCAAGCCAATAGGTTAGGTGTAGGTGTAACATTGACTTGCCTAATTCAATCAATATCAAGCTACATTGTCAACAATAGTATAGGCATCAAAGAAACACAAATAAACAATATCAAAATGGCTCAAAATGGCATAGGAATTCAAGGCAAAAATAAAAGAAAACCAAGGCAATGAATAGTGATGGTGGAGATGAAGTTTTTGCATATGGTTTCCAATCATCAATTCAATGTATTAGGCATGTTATTTGATGCAAAATAGTCTCACCTAAGCTTTCAAATAGCTTTCCACCCAAAATCACCAATTGAGCTATATAGCACACCTTTGTCAAAATTTGAGTTCTACATCAAACAAACCATCAATTAGTTGCCTATTCACATCCAATTGACATATTCTAACATCAATTATCATAATTTAACACTAAATCATCAAACCCTTTCTTACAACTTTAAATAAGCTAGGTAAAATTAGGCTTTTCTATCAATTAGCATCAATTGATGCAATTAACCACCAAACCCATCAAATTCAACCTAATTAATATCTAATTAAACAATAAAATCAAACAAATAAGTTGATTACCTAAAATGGATGGTGTGGCTGAATGGTTGAAGTCCTCAAATCTTTGATTTCCTTAGCTCTTTCCTACAAATTAATGATGGAATTAGATAGAACTAGGTTTGCACTCAATTTTTCTATGAATTATCTAAGGAATTTGATGAAGAAATGAAGAAGAATGAGGAGAAGTGGTTCGGCCTTGATGGAGAAAATGGAAGAAGATGATAGCTTTGTTCTAAGTATAAAATATATATCAAAAATCAAATGGCAAATTACAACTAACTCCCCAAACTTTCATATATCACATTTTGATCCAAAATCTTATGTAATTTATTCTGTCAATTCTATCAGGATTTAGAATTTAAAGTGGAGAATCAATGAGCTTATTTTAATTTATACTTATTTATAAAAATAGTTTCGGAGTCATTCTTAACTCCGACAGACCCATTTCCACTATTCACCTTAAACTTCTATTTATTTACAATTTTACCATTGGTTACTTTTTCAGTGTTCCTAAATTATTTTTACTTCTTTCTTTTTACCAAAATTACACATGCATTATAGTTATCTTTTACCCCCAGGTCAACTTCAGAAATTCTTTTGTTGATTGGACTGCTATTTTCACGGCAGTATTTCTGACACCGTTGCTTTCTGGAAAATTATCAAGTTCGCTTTCTAACTGTATCTCTAAAATTATTTCCCATCATTTCAAGACTAATGAACCACAAAATGAGAACTAAATCATGCATGTGAGTTAGGAATTTATAAGGTATTACATTCTACCCCCCCTACGAATAAATTCGTCCTCAAATTTAAATAAATCATACCTCACTGTTGGAACAGGAATGGATATCTGCTCCTCATCTCCTGCTCACTCTCCCAAGTGCACTCCTCCATGGACTGATTTCTCCAAAGCACTTTAACCATTGGGATCTCCTTATTCCATAGCTGTCTGACCTGTTGATCAATGATCTCCACTAGAAGCTCCTCATAAGACAAGTCATCACTGAGATCCACATCATGAACCTCCAATATGTGCGATGGATCAGACATATACTTCTGCAGCATAGAGATATGGAAAACCGGATGTACGTGGCTCATGCTAAGTGGATGAGTCAATCTATAGGCCACATTACCAATCTTCTCAAGAATCTCAACGGGTCTATAAACCTTGGTGATAACTTACCCTTCTTCCCAAATCTCATAATACCCCTCATCGGTGAGACCTTAAAGAAGACATGATCACCAACTGTAAAATGTACATCCTTCCTCTTCGGATCAGCATAACTCTTCTGCCTACTAAAGGCCGTCCTCATCCGATCTCTGATCATAGGAACCTTTTTTATAGTCTTTCTAATCAACTCTGGCCCCTTAAGCTGCTTCTCTCCCCGCTCCACCCAACACACTGGAGATCTACACTTCCTACCATATAGTGCTTCAAATGGAGCCATACCAATAGAAGAGTGGTAGCTGTTGTTGTAGGAGAACTCAATCAATGGTAGGTAATAATCCTAGTTACCTTTGAAATCCAGAACACATAACATATCTTCCAAAGTCTGGATTGTCCTCTCCGACTGCCCATCAGTCTGCGGATGGAAAGCAGTACTAAACTGTAACTGGGTACCTATGGCCTCCTGAAACTTTTGCCAAAATCGAGAAGTGAACTATGTACCCCTGTCTGATATAATCATCAAAGGAACTCCATGAAGTCACATAATCTTATCCACATACAACTGTACATACTGAGCTGCCGTGTAGCTGGTCTTAACCTCTAGAAAATGAGCAGACTTCGTCAAATGGTCAACAATCACCCAAATAGAATCATAACCCCTCGAAGTCCTCGGTAGACCCACTACAAAATCCATAGTCACTTGCTCCCATTTTCACTATGGCAACTCAATCTCCTGAAGTAGCCCTGATGGCTTCTGATACTCGAACTTATCCTGCTGATAGGCTAAGCATTTAGATACAAACTGAGCTACATCTCTCTTCATCCTAGGCCACCAATATACATCTCTCAAATCACGGTACATCTTGGAAATCCCTGGATGTACACTATAGGCTGAGTAGTGAGCCTCTCTCATAATCTGATCCCGTAGCCCATCAAAATCTAGTACACATATACGCTTCCCACATCTCAGTACCCCATTTTTTGTTGTAAACTCTGTCATCCTCCCATTCTATACCTCTCCTTTGAGCCACTTAAATATCATCAAGCAACAATGACTTCACCCGAAATTGGGCTATCAGAGCCTGGTTCCGATCCTGGAATCCCAACTCCAACTCCACTCCTAAATTTGCCAACTCTCTCATATCTCGGATCAATGGCCTCTTGCCAATCACAATATAAGCTAAACTGCCCATCGATTTCCTACTCAGTGCATCAGCCACTACATTGGCCTTACCCGAGTGGTAAAGGATCTCATAGTCATAATCCTTAAGTCGTTTCACCCATCTGTGCTGCCGAAGATTCAGATCATTCTGCTGAAATATATATTGTAGACTCTTATGATCAGTTTATATCTCACATTTCGATCCATATATGTAATGTATCTAAATCTTCAATGCAAATATAACCGCCGCCATCTCCAAATCATGTGTCTGATAATTTGCTTCATGCTTCTTTAATTGACAAGAAGCATAAGCAATTACCCTACCAATCTGCATCAATACACACCCCAGACCAATTCGGGAAGCATCACAGTACACAGTGAATTTCTCCCCTTCTACTGGTAATGCCAACACTGGAGCACTGGTGAGGCAATACTTCAATGTCTGAAAGCTGCGATCACACTCATCAGTTTATACATATCGCTCCTATTTCCTCATCAATCTAGTCAATGGAGCTGCAATCCGGGAGAAATTCTTCACAAACCTCCTGCAATACCCAGCCATATCTAGGTAAGCTGAGGCCAATTAGCAATCGCTTCAATCTTCTGAGGATCCACCTTAATCCCATCCTTGCATATCACATGCCCAAGAAAGCATACTTCAGTTGACCAGAACTGGCATTTAGATAACTTAGCATACAACAACAATCCTCAGATGCTCCACATGCTCCTCCTCACTCCTATAATAGATAAGTATGTCATCAATGAATACAATAACAAACTTATCCAAATATGACCTAAACACCCTGTTCATCAAATCCATAAAAGCAGCCGGTGCATTGGTCAACCCGAATGGCAACACCAAAAACACATAATACCTATATCGGGTCCTGCAAGTAGTCTTAGGTATATTTGGTATCAGAGCTCTTCGTTGAAGCTTGGTTGGTAAGGATTCCACCTCTTGCAACTTGTAATTGTTGAGCTTGTTATGGGTTGTTGCCTAGTAATTGTTGTGGGTAGAAATATTCTGCATATTGTGATTTTGTTGAGTAGATTATTGGTTTAGGATGTCTATTAAAGGGGAGGATTCATC
>CANXYC010284110.1:0-36459 GCA_948193065.1 Aleurites moluccanus | reverse complement strand
CAATAATTTAATGTGATTAAATTAATTATCTAATTTAATTATTTGCATATGATGTATTTAATTAAATTAGGACCATAGGATTATATTTAGAATATAATCAATAGGTCTAAAGTCAAAGGAGTGTTTTTGATTTTTTCATTAATGGCATTATTTTCATTAAACCTATTATTTTAATCTAAGCCATTAGATTAAAACCTAGTTGGTCAAGAGACTTATAAATATGATGAGATCATAATTAAGTAAATAAATAAGTCATAATACATCTTTTTGGCCGAAAGTTGTTGAGAGAAAAGCATAAAGGTTTCGGCTTACTCCTTGACTTCTCCATAAGTGCCGAAATTTCCCTTGACTTGCACATAAGGGTTTTTGGCTTCTCTTTCCAAAAAGGCTTGTTGTTTGATCTTCGCGTGGATTACTTTTCGGGCTTTCCTCATCTCGTGTAAAGATAGTGGTTTGCTACAACCCTTTCTTGGTGATCAAGTGAAGAAAGAGTTTCAAACACAAAGGTAAAAAATCTTGAATCTTTAATCTAATCTTTGATTTTAATCAACATAGAGATCTTGGATTGGGATTTTTTTTTTATTTTCCGTTGCGCCTAACGGCCTAAATCCCAACATATGTATATATATATATCTATGATGTGCAATTTCTTGTAGGCACTTCTGATTTCTGATTTCTGACCTCTGATTTCTAATTTCTAATTTTTGATCTATGATTTTGACTCTGATCTATATACATCTATTGAATATATGTTATGCTATCTGTAATATGAACTCTATTTGTTACATATATGGATAAAGACAGTATTTTTGAGCCTCTGTTCTGATTCTGAACCTTAGGTATGGCATATGCGTAATCCATTGAGTTGAAAGCTCACCCTACTTCTGTTATATTTTTCAAGTGCTAGTGTCATCTGTCCAAATATCGAGGATAGATTTTCTTGATTTCTTTCTCCAAGAAGCTTACTGAAAGTATAGACTATGATCATTTTGGATATTATTGTTGTTATTTTGAGATGTAATCCTCTTAGAGCTTCATAATATTTGAATAGTCTGTAATATTCATTTGAGTTATCACTTATTTATTATGGGTAAAGGACCTCATTTGCCTTTGATTCATGGTGAACAAGTTGATTATATTTAGAACAGAATGATATTACAAGTTGATGATGATTATGATGATGGATTATGAATGGATATAGATGTTATTGGTTGTTGCCACAGGTTAGGTTGGTGTGTTCTACGAGTTTTTGGTGGCCTTATTCCTATAGGATCATTACATCTCTAGTTTTGGGATGTGACACTTTCATTTCCTTAATCAATGGTCTCCTTGAAGTTGCAATGTGAGCTAAACTACCTATTGATTTTATACTCAATGCATCGGCTACTACATTTGCTTTCCTCAAATGATATAATATCTGACAATCATAATCTTTTAACAATTCAACCCATCTCCGTTGGCGAAGGTTCAAATCCTTATACTGTAGAATATATTGTAAGCTCTTGTGATCAGTATATATTTCACATTTCCTACCATACAAGTAGTGCCTCTATAATTTGAGTGTGAATACTATAATCACCATCTATAAATCACGAGTTGGATAATTTTGTTCATTTTTTTTCAGCTGTCGTGAAGAATAAGCAATTACCCATCCATTCTGCATCAAAACACAATCCAATCCAATTCTGGATGCATCACAATACATTAAAAATCCACTGGTTCCCAATGGTAACGCCAATACAGGTGCTGTAGTGAGACACGTCTTCAACCTTTGGAAGCTTTCTTCACATTCATCTGTCCACTGGAATGTCTCTTGCTTTCTCGTCAATTTAGTCAGTGGAGCTATTATTTTAGAGAATTCTTTAACAAATCTTCTATAATACCCTGCCATGCCCAGAAAATTTCGTACTTCTATCACATTAGTAGGTCGTGGCCAATTAGATATTGCTTCCACTTTCTTTGGATCTACCTTAATACCATCTTTACTTATCACATGCTTGAGGAAGCATACTTCAATGAGCCAAAACTCATATTTAGATAATTTGGCATACAATTTATGCTCCCGTAATGTCTACAATATTATCCGTAAATGCTCCTCATGTTATTCCTTACTTTTGGAATGGACAAGTATGTCATCAATAAACACAATAATAAACTTGTCCAAATATAATTTGAATACTCGATTTATCAGGTCCATAAAAGCAGCTCGTGCATTAGTCAATCCAAATGGCAACATCATAAACTCATAATGACCATATCAAGTTTTGAATGTAGTTTTCGGCACATCTTCTTTCCGAATGCATAACTAATGGTACCCCGATCTAAAGGTCAATTTTAGAAAAATGACTGGCTCCCTGCAATTGATCAAATAAATCATCAATCTGGGAAGTGAATATTTATTCTTAATGGGCACCTTATTCAACTATCGATAATCAATACACATCTATAGCAAACCATCCTTCTTCTTAACAAATAATACTGGTGTGCCCTAAGGTGAACTACTCGGTCTAATAAACCCCTTATCGAGCAACTCTTATAGTTATACTTTCAATTCCTTTAGTTCCATAGGATCTATTCGATAAGGTGGAATTGAAATGGGGTCGGTCCCTGGATAAACATCTATCTCAAATTCAATCTGTCTTCCTAGTGGCAATCCAGACAAATCTTCAGGAAAAAAACCTAGGAACTTATTAACAATGGGAATTTTATCCAACCCCTTAGGAGTTGATTGAGTATCCCTATATTTGCCAAATATATTGGATAGCCCTTCTATAAAAGTCTTCTTGCTCCAATAGCCGATATCAATTTATTCCTAGTGTCACTTTTGTCACCTTGGTATACAAATTTATCTTGCCCCTCTAGTTAGAATTCTATTCTCTTCCTGTGGCAATCAATTACTGCGTAGTGGTTAGTTAGCCAATCCATCCATAATATTACATCAAGTACTAGCACCGGTAATTCCATTAAGTCCACAGGTAGTTTCCTACCCTTTCTACTTCACAACCTATATACACATATTTCACCTCTATGCTCTCACCTAGGGAAGTAGATATTTCTAATGATATATGCATTAATTGTCTCTCCTTTCCCAATTTAGATGCAAAGTATGGTGAAACAAATGAATGTGTCTTGTGTAGGTTTATGTTATATAGTAACTATACCTATCACCATAGTGTTGGATTTCTAGGCCTCCTTGGAGTTTACTACAAGTACTATGCCCTGCCCTCGTCTTGTTGGTGCCTGACTTGTATTTTGACTCTACCCTTGTCCTTTGCCTCTTCCTTCGGCTCCTCTATTTTCATTTATGCTCATCTGAACAGTAGGTTGAGAAGTAACAGTGGTGGTCTGCTGGTCACCCCAATATGGACAATTTCTAATATAATTTCCCTGTTAGTCACATTTTAAACATGCACATATCTACAATCTCCATTCATCATCATGTTTCTTCCTATGTATAGTGAATGTTAGAAAATTTGCCATCTGTTGTGTTGGTTTGGAAGAGTCAGGAGATAATCTAGTTGCAGATGGTTCCATATTAATTTTAATTTTCCCCTTTCTTTGACTGCCTGCTGTTTGATTCTGATTAGTTCTGGCTACAAACTCTAGTGCCTTCGACTGTGAACTTCCTTCACCTCTTTTCTGCCGATTACCCATACTTCCTTTTTTGCGCTATTCTCATTATGCTATTTTTTCTTTATAATTGGCTTCCATTTGTGTGGCTTTATTAATGACTTTGTCAAAGAAATAAATTTGGTAGCCAGTAGTGCATTATGCAGAGAAACATTTAATCAACGTCTAAATCGACTAATCAAATATGCTTTTATAGAGGTAATATTTCTGGCATATTTACTCAACTTGATAAACCCATTAACATATTCTAGCACACTGAGATTTTGCTGTTTAAGCTGTTTAAACCGGACTATCTTACTTTCCTTCACACCTTCAATTAAAAATTTATCCATCAAAGCCCTTCTAAACTGCTCTCAAGTAGGTGGTGCATACTATATAAATGGTTTTCAACATGGCAAGTAAACCAATTCCAATAATTCCCTATTAATAATAAATCCACCAGTTCGATTGTTTAGGCATCATAACATGGCAGTATTTTAAATACTTTCTCCATTTATTCTAGAAAAGTCACTCAGCTTCTCACCCTGCTCTCCCTTAAACTCTGACAAATTCAGCTTTAGAAAATTGAACATACTGACTCCTACCTCATCAAACATATGGTGGCCCTTCTGACGTGCTACAGGCTCACCTGGTGCAACAACTGGTAGAACAGCTTGTAGAACTAATGGAGGAGTTACCTATCTCGCCTTCCTTAACTCTTGTAATTTTTATCTCAACTCCATCATTTCTTGTCTCCATGGTTCCTCAGCCTCACTAGCTTCTTATGTTCTTCTTTTCATTATGGGTGGTTCTATTGATTCCTCCCTTACTGGTGATTCATTTGATGCTATTTGAGGTTCACTAATGGGTTCCTCCATTCTACCTCTACCACGACCCCAACCACGTGGACATCCTCTTGGCAACATCTTTAATCATTATAAAGAATAAATATATAAGTATATTATATAATGGACAACACATAATATACACAAATATAACAAAATACTACATAGATGTGATAGAAAATCCTATGCTTCATGGTTCACCTATGTCCTATTGACATATATTTATATTATATGTATATAACCTATGCTCTGATACTAACTTTGTCACGTCCCCATTTCAGGAACATGACAATCATAAGATATGGAAACTATCTAAATACCAATACCTATTGAACTCTACTATAGTAAAACAATTAATTCCATATCATCATCCACATTCTCATCATTCATAATTCAACAACATCATCAACTTATATTAAGTATAATATTTTAGTTTAGTAATGTTAATATTAGTTACATATTAATTTACATTCTTTTTAGTTCCACTTCTACATATACCATGGAGCAGCAAACATAACAAAATATATTACTTATACACATGACTTTATATGGAAAAAGACCAGTTCTAATAGCTGAAGGAGAAAACCTTTGGAACTATTTCTATAATTACCTTGAACCTTAAAAATATTAAACCACAAAAAGAATGAGTAATAATACTTAGTGAGTTATAAACATCTATTACACATATTTGGCTAGGTAATAAAAGGGTTAGCCTATCAAATGCTTATGGTATAATCAAGGCATAAGAATATCAAATAAGGTACTCAAGATGGTCAATAAATTGAACAAGTAATATAGGTAATCATGGATCACATAAAGATTAGCCACAAGGTATCGATGGTATATAGAATCAAGTAATCATGAAGCATGACAAAAAATAAGGTTATGGAACTTGTAGTAACTCATTATATAAGATCATTAGCTACATATTATTAGCTTAAATACGGTCGATAACATAAGGCTGATCAAACCTAATAGCTAGGATATTACCCCTTCCTAGCAACGGTCACGGTCTATTCATTGTGTATAATGCTGATAGTTCTCCCCTAGTACCCATCGGTAGATAGCTCTGTCATAATATTAGGAATTTGGTATGTAAGGGTTCAATACTCGTCAAGTCATCAAGCATAATATCAATGTAAGAAAGTTATCAAATATCAATCAATAATCAACAATAAATATATTGTAACACATGGAATCATTAAACAATAATGTAGTAGTAAGCAAGTAATAAAAGCAATAAGAAAACATGGGATTGGCATTCGACCAAGGATAGGGTAGGTGCCAAGCAATGTCGTTGTGGCAAGTTCTTACATGCATTTCGTTGAACACTTGGTGGACATGAAGTAAAGTTGATTGAGACAATTTATCGAACACTTGGTGTGTAATATTTATTCAATAAAATGGTAACATTCTTAAGTTTGAACAACTTAGCCAATTCAACAAATAACAATAATACATTCCAATCAACATCATAGGGTATGTAATCTTAAACAAAATTCAAGGAAAAAGGGATCAATATGGTTCGGCTAAAACAAAAAAATCAAAGGAAAGGAAAGAATAGGCCATTTGGTTGTACCAAAGAAAAGAGGGGAAATTACCATAATTCAAATATGGCTATTTTAGTGTATAATAACTCATCTATATATAATACCCTCTATCTGTATTGCTTATGTTCTGTGTTATGTTTGGTTATTTCTGAATGAATTTATTTGTGCTATGATAGATTCTGATTCTCTGTTATGTTCTGCTTTATTTTATGTTAGTATTGTTTGATAGAATGTGTTATGTTTGTTAAAGATGGTTCGTAGACAGGTTTTGTGTGATTAAGTTATGTTTGGTGGAGTTTTGATTCAGTTAGATTAGGGAAAGTTTAAGAAATGTCTCATAACCCATCTTCACGTGCATGAAGCATACATTCACGGGCGTGAACCTTATGTTCACAAGTGTACAAAAAGTTTCTGTCTTAATTTCAAATTTTTATCAGATTATTTTCACAGGCGTGAAGATCATCTTCCTAGACGTGAAAGGTTGATCTTTACAGGTGTGAGTCCTTCTTTCATGGGCGTGAAGTGTCGGGTTCTATATATGTTCATTCATTTGTCAACCATCCGAAAATTTCACTCTTTTGTCACTCTTTTTTATTTCTCAACCACCAAACCCTAAATTTACTCCATTTGTATTTCTAAGGCATTAATACTCACATTAATGCTTCATTTTGGAAGGCAAATACTATAAAAGAATATTAAATCATCTCAAGTTTAAGATTTCTTCACAAATCTCCATTTGAGGAGAAAGAGGTATTTTCTTTAGAACTTGATTTTTGTTATGATTTGAGGTTATAGGTTGTTAGAATAGTTTTCCATGAGCTATGAGGAGTATGTTATATGCATTTGTAGCTATAGATTTTGGTTGTTGGAAGAATTATGGCAAATGGTGAATATTAACATCAATAGTACCAATTCTTCTATTCTTCCATAATTTTCTTTGAGAATGGTAAAATTAAGTTTAAGAACTATCTAAGAAAGCTTTAGAAAGTCTCTAATAGCAAGAATTTAATATGGATAATGTTTGATAAGGAAACCCTAAATTTGTGAATTGTTATAATATGTTAGACTTGGAGCATTAAAGTGTTTTTGAGTTGATTTGGACCTTGATAGAGTTTTTTGAGCTTCAGTTTGGATTATTGCTTTCAGGAGGTGAGTTATGCATATGCGCTTTTTATATATTTGTGTATGTATATACAATTCTTCAGCTAAAAAAATTCATTATGAGCATATCTATGCAATTGTTAAGTTAGTATTTCCTTAAAACCAACAATATTTGTTATAAATATATATATCTTGATACAATTATTGTGCTTTAGAGTTGGTATTGCTACCCATTCATTTGGAACCAACTCATTATTATAGTGTGAATCGATTATTCTAAAATGTTCAATGATTAATAAGAACCTCTGTTGCAAATATTTGTATTCTGAACCGAGTAGATGTTATTGTCAGAATGCCTTTCCTATGAGGGACAAATCATAGGACTTTGTATACCAGTGACTCGACTTATAGAGTCAAAGTATCAGGGTCCTTCCTACAAATCTTGTAGGCACTTCTGACCTCTGTATTCTGATCTCTAATTCTGATTTTGATATGTATATGACCTTTGATTATGTATTTGATATTTGTAATATGAACTCTATTTATCATATATATTGATAAAGACAACACTCTGAATCTCTGATATAATTTTCAATATCAAGTATGGCATATGCATAATTCATTGAGTTAAAGTCTCACCCCCCCTTCTATTGTGATTTTCAAGTGTTAGGGTTATCGGTCCAAATATCGAAGATAAAACTTCTTGACTTCTTTCTCCAAGAAGCTATTTAAAAGTATAGATTATGTTCATTTTGGATATATTTTGTTATTATTTTGAGATGTAATCCTCTTAGAGCTCCATAATATTTGAAAAGTTTGTAATATTCTTTTGGGCTATCACTTATTTATTTTGAATTGAGAACCTCATTTACCTTTGATCCATGATAAACAAGTTGATTATATTTAGTGTGTTTATATCAGGATGATATTCAGGTTGATGTTTGGAATTGTGGATGGATATAGATGTGTATGTTTTTGCCAAAGGTTAGGTTGGTATGTTCTACGGATTTTTGGTGGCTTTAAACCTCCCATACTCTAGGACCGTTGCATCTCTGATTTTGGGATGTGACACTATAACTCACATTGATTACTTGTTTAACCAAAAACTTCAATTCTTAAAGTATGCAAAAATACACTTTCATCATCTTTTTCATGCTTTTTTTGTGCTACATAATCAAATTTATATGTTTTAGACTTCATTTAACATGAATAACTTAGTTCTAAGTACAAATTAAATTAAACATATCTAATTAACAAATTAGGATTTGACATAAACTAACCCTAAGTTCCAATTCTTCCTATAAAATACATATATACTTCAATTATATAAAATTTGTAACAATTATCAATACTTAACTCATAAGAAGTGAAAAGAAAGTAAATTAGGCAATTTACCTTCAACTTTGGAGTAAACCTTAAATTTTCCTATTTTATGGAATCCAAACTTCTTTTAAGTTTTAAGTGTAATTTAAGTGTTAATTGGTTAGGTTAACTTGAAAACTCAAGACAGATTTGTAGGATTTAATTTAGGGTTTGTTAAAGCATGGAATTTTGGTTGAAAGGCTGGAAGAAAATAAAGAAGAAAGGAAGAGGTAGGTTCAACCAAATTAGATAAAATGGGAGAATTTTTGTTCAATTTTGCTACTTACAAAAATCTCAAAGTTTTTAAAAATTGCATGCTGGCTCCCTCTATTTTTAAGTATTTAGAAATTTATCCTAAATCTTTTAATATTTACACTTTTGCCTCATTTTGATTTTTAACTCTAATAGTTATATATTTTTCATTTTCTATTTAATTAGGATTTCAATGATGTATTCATGTAATTCTATTTTTAACAAAATATTAAAGAATTTTAGTTGAAGTTTTAATGTTTTAATTATACATATATAATTTATATATTTAAATAAAAATATTTTTTTTTTATTGATGCATATGTTATAATTTTATATGTAATTATGAATACAAATATACTAGTGGATGTTATAGCTGTAAGGTGACTTCGATGTTATTGGCGATAGAGGAAGTGGTTGTGGAATTGGAATTGGGGTTATAATGACAATGCGGAGGAGGCGAGGGGCAATCACGTGGTTACTATAGAAAAAATATTTGATTTTGATTGCTTTAAAAAATTGGTATTTTTATAAATATTTAATTGGAAGTATGGTATTTTTGATAAAAATTCTTTTGCAATAATAAAATGAATTTTTTATTTATTTATTTGTACAGTATATTTATAAATTTTCCTTAAGAAAAAAAAGGAGAATTATTGATATTTATCATTTGGGTTTCCTTGGGACCATATAAGAGCCCTTTATTGGGCTTTGATTATCTCATTGTCTATGCTGAATGTGGGCTTCTTCTTACACATGCTCAAGTCAATTAATTTCAGAACTCTTCTCCCATTGGCGATTTCCAATATTATGAAAGAATAATTATTTATTAGTGTCTAAATTTTATATTGTTTTAGAGAAATATTAGTAAAAATCTCATTAAAAAAAAATAAGTTTAAGGGTGCATCGCCAATATTCAACTTATATATTCATGAATTATTTTTAAATATTAATCTCAAAAATCAAACTCTAATTTACGAAAAGATGAACAAACAGATTCCTTTAAAAAAATAGTAAATTTTCTTATCAATTAAATTAATTATTAAGATTAAATATAAATTTTATTAAATTTTCATATTTAAATAATTCAAATATTATAACTTATATTTTATAATTTTTAGGTTTTAAATTTTTTAAGTTATGTGCATAGACATGTTATATTTTAATCTAATGTTATTAAATATGTAAACTTTCTATCTAATTAAAAGAGCTTAAAACTTGTTGAACAGCATGAATAAAAATAATCATTAGTGGCAATCTAAAAAAAACATTTTTCTAACAATTATTGATTAACTTATCTATTAGAAATTAAAAAAAATAATAATTATTTGTTAACTCTTAATAGCTAAATTAAATACCCATGACTAAAATTGTAATTCTAACATGTAAAAAAATTATGTTTGATCATATTCATAAACATTAAAAATTCAAATGCAATACTTTTATATATATTTATAATAAGTTATGAAATGTAATATGATTTTTTTTAATCATTAAGCAATGTATTTGCAGGCAATAGCTACCCAATCTCCATCAAAGGCAACAAACCCCACTTTCCTTTCATCTTTGTGTAACACTATTGGCTATTGCATCCATCAAAGCTTAAACCATTAATTTGATATTAATATTATATTAATATAAATACACATCAATTGGACTTTCAGCATATGGCGGCCTGATAACGACAGAAGAGGTGCTTGTATTAGATTTCGATTTAGGTAACATAAAGTCTCCGCCTAACTTAGACTTATTATAATTTGTTTTTTCTGCTAACCCTTTTTTTTTTTAGTATTTGAAATTTCAATGAGCTATTAGAAATGGTAATTTTTCTATAAATTCTTTTCACACCATTTAATAATTTAAGTCAAGATTATGTGATGGACTTTCTTAGCAGCTTCCGGCTCTGTGGCCACCCATCACCAAGATAGGAGATGGAGGTACTGAATATAGACAATTGAAAGATGGATTTCTCTATTTTTGAGTTTGTGCCGTACAAAAGAAAGAAAAATGAAAGGAAACATGTATTAGAAGAAGGCTAAGTAATTATTTGAAAGTATTTCGATATTTAAAATAAAAATTTAGATAATTTAAGTGAGTTTGGAGTTTTATCATTGTTTGCTCTTCTTATGTCTCAGGAAGGAGATTATGAGTATTTAAACTGAATTCTTATATATAATTGATAAATTTAATTCCTATTAAAGTTCATATTCTAGACTTTTCAACAATAGAAATGATCTAAATACTAGTAAGCCAAATAATGATTGGTCAGAAATATCAAATCTTAACAGTTAGGGTTATTCCCTTTTACTAATTTATCCTAATGAATTTTAGGATGTTACTCTATATTCAACTAATAAATATTTAGCTTGGTGGGATTAAAAAAGTTTTCAGTTGAAATTTTAGTTGGAGTTAATTTATTAAAATAAAAAAAAATATTAGATTATTATTAAAAATATTAAGTTAGTTTGATTCATGAAATATAAAAAATTAAGTTGAAAAAAGGAATATATATTTTAATCAATGAAACAACTACTATTTTGTTTATATATGAAATTTGTCACTTAATATATTATAAATTTTTAATCTATTTTAATCTTTCTAATTTATTTATTATTTTAATTTATTAATTACTTTAATTTTTTTATTTTTTAATTTTTTCATATTTTATATTCTTAATTAATTTTAATATTTTTCTAATATATTTTTAATGAGGATATTATTATTATTAAATTAAGATAAAATATAGTTTATATTAGGAAATATAATAATTAATTTAGAATATATAAAAAAAATTAAAATATTTATTATGAAATGGATGGAGTATATATTTTGTAAATATATAATTGTTTTTTTTAAGAATAATAAAGTACTTCTTTAATCTTATTATACCAAAACAATCATATTAAAGATATGGAATATATATAAAAACTAATTATGACTCTTCCTTAATTATCATAATAAAAAATTAATTAAAAAAGAATAATTAGAATAATCATTATATTCTTGTAGTATTATCCAAAAGCATATTCAACATAGATGCTGCAAATTTAAAATATATATATATATATATCTTTTTTTTTTTTCACTTGAAAATAAGGACGAGCCGACGAACGACAGACCAAACCACAAGGCAATAGTAAAACTAACAATAATATATGTGAATGTGGGAGTTCCATTGCACCTCCATTCATCTCTTATTGGTTGGACGTGAAAACCATATAAATAATAAATTATTTAAAATTTTCTATTAATATTATTATTAGAGTTCCACACTTCCACTCCTACCTTCCTTCACCTCTGATTTGTTGGCCGACTCCTCTGAGCCCAAATTTTTTTAATATAACTAGTTCTCAATCCCGTGCATTTGCGCTGGCCATAATTATAATTTTTTTTAATTATTAAATCTTGAAAGTCAATCCATAAATATTAAATTAATCATATCTATTTTTATCCTTTGTTAACTATTTTTATTCATATCTAATTAAAGTAACATTTATTCTATAACTATTCATAAAACTCTCTTCTTCTCTTTTTTTTTTTTTAAATAAAACATTAAATTTAATTTGATGTTTTATGACTTATGTGAGTTTTATATTTATTATTTAGAAAGCGTTTAAGTTTTAATCTTAGTAAATAAATTGCTAAAGTTTTAATTATAATAATTAGTAAATAAATTGAAAGTTAAATAATTAATATAATTTATTTTTTAAACAAAAAAATTGCTAATTACCCTGTTTTTTAAAAGATTTATAATAATTTTCAAAATTGATCAATAAATCAAATAATTAAAAAATTTATTAAAAATTTAATTTATTTTTTAAAATAAATTAAATATTAATTATCTATGTAAAATTTCTATAATTAATTAATGATTAGTAATAAAATTTGATATATAATAAAAATG
This sequence comes from Aleurites moluccanus, assembly GCA_948193065.1. Classification (NCBI taxonomy): domain Eukaryota; kingdom Viridiplantae; phylum Streptophyta; class Magnoliopsida; order Malpighiales; family Euphorbiaceae; genus Aleurites; species Aleurites moluccanus. The sequence goes on along the minus strand of CANXYC010284110.1, from coordinate 23,839 downwards.
TATCAAATTAAAAGGTTATATAAAATTATCTATGCGAAAATAAAGTATTTCCAATATAATAAAATAAAAAGTCTATCTAATTTGCATTCTTTGGTTGAAAAAAGAGAGTTAAAACTATAAGTATATGTCAAAAAATATGCATATATACACACACGCATAGAACTATTACAATATTGAAATGTAGAATAAAATTACCACAAAATATAGAATAGAATTACAAAAAATAAGCTGCCCTAGCTATTAATGGGTACCAAAAAGTAGATAGAATCAAAGATTTTGCTCTTAGAGAAAATAATATTTTACCCTTATTTCTCATATTCGGAAAGTAAGAGCTTAAAGCTTAAAATAAAATTGTTTAAATAAATAACTCAATTTCAAAAGCCTCTAAAAGTTAAATAAACATAGTAAAATAATATCCATAACTAATAGTTAAAGGTTAATTAATTATTTAAAAATCAATCTTAATTGTAATAATTTAAATATATTAGAAAAAATTCAAAATTATAAGTGTAGCAATTAAAAAAAGAAAAATTAACATAAATAAATTTAATGTGGTTCGGTCTTTCAATAGACTTACGACCACAATCTCTTGAACGAATAATCTATTATATCTACATATGATCAACATATTATAACTTTTAAACAGATAAAATTATAAATCTTTTCACAATATTTTTAATAATCACGAAAACACTATCCATACACTTTATGTTTATTATAATTGTATCATAATATTGGGCCAAAGCCATTTTCAATAAACTATTGGGCAAGAGCCAATTGCATACTTGGGAAAAAGCCAAAGAATTCTTCATATAATACTCATATTTATAATGTTACTCACTATCAATTATAATTCAATAAAAATCCACAAAAAAATAATCTTTCACTCAATTGAGAAATATTTCTCATTCACAAAATAGAAAAATGTCTTCTTCCAAATCCCATTAGGATTTTGAGTCATAATACTAATAATTTCCACCTTAACTAAAAATTTCTCAATTATGCAATATTACAATCTTTAACAATTTCAATAATTTTCACCTTGCCTCAACATCTTCATTCACACAATTTTTAAACCTTTATAGTCATAATTATAAAACTTTATATTAGAGCTCCACCCCAATAAAAAAAAACTCATTATATCACATCAATTTAAAAAATCATCATCGTCATTTTCATCAATTTTCAGCTTATTCTTCATCTTCTCTTTGTAGCTGTTTCAAAATTTTCAATAACTTCCAATTGAGGTGTCTTCACTTTTTATCATCCTTTCAATATAAAAAAATAAAAAATAAAAAAATTCAACTTCAATATTTTTTCTCATTTCTTAAAAATAACTCTTGAACCCCAAAATGATAACCAATAGCTATGATACCACTTGTTAGGAAAAAATCAGAATCATATAGTTCGGTCTCTCAATAGATATACGTCTATAGTCCTTCGAAGAGATAATATACTATATTAGTATATTATAATTTTTTAATGGATAAAATTACAAATCCTCTAACATATCTTCAATAATTACAAAAGCGAGAGTCATGCACTTTGTGTCTACTATAATTCTACTATAATATTCAGCCAAAGTCAGCTTCAATCAACTATTGAACAAGAGCTGATTGCATATTTGGGCAAAAGTCAAAGAACCCCTCCTATAATACTTCTATTTAGAAAACAAAAGTCAATGAACCCCTCCTATAATACTTCTATTTAGAATGTTATTCACTATTAATCCTAACTCAATAAGATCCTCATCCAAATAAGAATAAAATTAAAATATAAATTCTACTTCACAAATGAAATAATCCTCCACTTAATTTAGAAATATTTCTCATACAAAAAAAATATCTTCTTTCAAATCCCATTAGGATTTTGAGTCATAATCATAACAAAATAAATAAATAAATACGATATAGATCTTTCATAAGTTCTAATTTGATTATCTATATTTTCTTTTTAAAAATATGATTATCTATATTTTCAAAAATTATTGGTGTGCTCCTCAGGATGGTATTGGTAAAGCAATTCATTGTTTCTCGTAGGTTTCTGCCCTATATAGAGCGAAAAATTTGTAACATCCATGACTCTTCTTTCCTTGTTTTATGATTATATTAATAGATTTTTAATGGTTTGGTTGTTATTAAGTTGGTTATGCCTTATATTTTGTATATATTGTTTTATATAAGTCTTAGTAAGCACATAGTTTGATAATTGGTTGAGCCAGGATGAACTTAAGAGGTTAAATGTAATACCTTAGAGTTAAGTTACAGTCATTGAATAGTTACAGTAGTTATTGGACCAAAAACACTGACGGTACTTAAGAAATTTAAGGAATTCATACATAATTCAAATTAAAATAAATTTTTACAATGACATGTATAATGAGAGATTAAGAATAATAATGGTTAATTATATAAAGAAAATATAGAAAAGTATTAAAGATGATGTGGGGTCAAAGTATAATTAAAGGAAATTTGAGGGATGAAATTGTAATTTGTCAATTTTCCCACCTATATAAAGGACACTTAACCATTTTTTTCATCATCTTCTTCTTCTCACACCTTAGCCAAACATAATAAAGCCTTCCTCCACCAATTTTCAAGCTTGTTTCAAAGGAAAACCTAAAATCAACCTTGTTTTATTCTTTCCAACCAATTTTCCCTAAGAATTCACAAAGGAAATCAACATTTTCTTTAAGGAAGAATTCGACTCACACCTCAATCTAAGGTAATTAAGTGATTTCTTTGATTAATTAGGTTAAATAAGTATTATAGGCATTGAATTAGATGAGTTTGGTGTTCAATTGTATCAATTGATGCATTTGGTAGGAAATCCCCAATTTTCCAAACCCTAATTGAAGTTGTATCAAACTAAACCCTAGATTAATGATGTTTAATATCTAATTAGCTTAGATTATATTTAATTGATGCTAATAGAAGTATCACATCCCCCACTTTAGGAGATATAACGGTCCTATGATATGGATAGGCGTAAAGTCTCCTAAACCCGTAGAACCCCAATTAACAAATTTTCAGAAATTTTGGCAGAGTTCTCTTTATTTTTCTAACTTTTACCTAGGACCAATGTCCCTTTCTTCATTAAATTTCAATAACCCAACCTACAAAAGAAAAACACTTCTAATATTTCCATTCTTATACCCTCTTCTTCAAAAGAATTTTCATACTTAATACTTCATTAATTTCCAATTCAACATTCATATCATTTTCATCAATTGAATTCAAAAGGTTATCTCAACATATATATATGCATATAATTATATCATTAATTATCTTAAATATTAGTTAACCATTTTACAAAACTATGGAACATCTACAAAATTTAAATATCACATAAAGGAGATAATACATAGATATGTAAGGTTCTAAGCTGAAGAAAACGAAGCTGGAACCGCATCTATCTACCGAACTCCTGAAAAATGATAAACCACTAAAAAAAAATGAGATACAATCTCAGTGAGTAGTATATATGTCACATTACTTGTTACAAAAATTCAGAACGGAAGTAAAAGGTTTAACAATGTAGAATATAGAATAAATAATAATGAAGAATGACAATAAATATAGCCATTGGAAATGCACAACAAAATTGGATATGCATAAGATATATAATCAAGACTCTCGGCTAGGGTTTCAATGCAATATATAAAGGTATTAATAATTGATTCACTTTATATGACAGATTTATAATCACTGTATAAAAGCAGATGCTACAATTAGTAATATGCTTATCACTCATACAACTGATCAGACTGTATGGCTGAGAACACCCCTCCCAGTTGGGGTCCACTGTAAAAGTCTTACTGTGCATAATGCCTGATGAAATTATTATCCTACTCCATCAGGTGAGTATGCTTGTCATTTACAATATCATGTTTGGTTTCAATTTAGATTTCACATTTGTAATATATAGAAGGCTCAATATCAATTTCAATAAATTCAATGAAGAAATATACATTCATCATAGGATCAAGGTTTGAATCAATAATAAAGCAACAAAAATATTAATGTTATTCAAAGTGGCATTCGGCCAAATTTTAGCTTTTCAATTTCAATGGCTATAATTTTAGTTATTATCATATCTAATATGTTTAAGGTATCAATGTAAAGAATCAAGGGTGTTCATACCAAAATTCAAAACAATAACAAAGAAATTGGCTTGTCCACATTATGCCAAATGAAGGGTAAATTAACCAATTAAGCATTTCAATCAATTAAGTTGTCATTTGGCTTCCATAAATCCATGATATGGTTTAAGAATCATAATTGAATAAGGCAGTATAGCAACATGGAAATTAGGATTCTGTAAGGCAATAAACATTGGCAAGTTTAATTAGATTCCATTTCAAGTAAGATAATATATATACATACTCACCTTTACAACTCTAGCTTCAAAACTTAGTTCTCCTCTCTAATACAAGAAAAATGACTGATCCAATGGATCTTCTTCTTTATCTTTATTCTTTGAAGCTAAAAGAGCAATTAGATAGTTTTTAATACTTAATTTACTTTAATTTCATATAATGTGAGTCAAATTGTAACTATCTTTCTCAAAATCTAAAACTTAATTTTCTAGCAGACTAGGTTCTTTTGTCAATATCTCTGGTTATAATCATTAAATTGCTTCAATTATTTTTCCTAATTAAACTAGACATTTGAAGGTTTAACATACTAAAATTTCATATTTTTCTGGGTATTACACTAATTATGGTGAATTTTCTAATTCTGCCCTGCATCCTGAAATCTTTCCTACAAATTCTATCCTAGCAACCCATACTATTTTATTCAGCTCTCAATGTGTAGATATCCAAATTATGTTATGTTTTCACTTAAATTTAGCTAAGACATAGGGAAATTTTTTTTTTTTTTTTTTATGTTTTCAGTTTTCTTTAATTTTGAATTTAATATTTCAAAAATGTAAAACACAATAGGGTTTAACAATCCAAACCCTAACCCGAGTCAGTGACACTTATAACCTCATATATCTTTACACAGAAATAATTTAGCAAAACTTCTTTAAAGACATATATTCAACACATGCATATCTACAATTTTATGTTTTGAGAATTTTTAAAATCTAAATCTAAGATCCTGAAAATTAACTTCCAATATTCTGTCAAGATTCAGAAATTCAGAATTTCTAAGAGTTACTTCTAACTTTATCTTTCTTTCACTAATTTAATCTCTAATCTACTAATTAAGCTCACTAAATTAAATTATGGAGTTAATTTAAAGATATTACTCTTTGAAACTCTTGAAAATTTCCTTTAGATTTCAACAAAAATCCAAGAACTTGATGAGAAGATGAAGCTTGAAATTGGAGGTGAGGTATTGTTAATTTGATTAAGGAGAATTAAATAATTTTTTTTGAAGAAATGGCTAGAGGGTTTCAGCCAAGGAATGAGTAGAGAAGAAGATGGTGAAAGTTTAGTTTATAAAGTATTTATTTATATAATTATATGACCTATTAAAAATTTAAAAAAAGAAATTAAAAAAAAAATGAAATTGGAATGTATGGAGACTTATTTTAAGGAAGATGAAATTGTGAAAGAGAATTATAATTAACTTGATGGGGGAGAGGCCATATGGCCGGCTACCCCACCCAATTTTTTTTTATTTTATTTATTGGTCAAATTACCTTTTTGACCTTCTTTTTTTCAAAAATTACAAAATTGTTATTTTCTTCTTATTCTTCTATTTACTATTTATACATTTAGATTTTTATCAATTTCACTCAATTCTATTTTTAACTCACTCATTATTTATCTAATTTTAGGTATTTTATAATCGTTTCTAACTAATGCACTTTTTAAATTTTATAAAATTTCACTACCAATACTCGTTTCTTAAAACTATCTTTAATTATTTTAGAATTTAATTAGGGTTATTACACTCTACCCCCTTAAAATAAATTCGTCCTCGAATTTAAAATTATACTAACCTTAAATATTGAATAGATGGGGGTACTTCTATCGCATGTCAAATTCGCTTTCCTAGGTGCACTTTCACCATTAGAATCTCTTTATTCCTTAATCGCTCACTTGCCGATCAACAATCTTATTTGGAAATTCTTCATATTACATATTCTCATCTATTTCAATACTCTGAGCTGGAAGGACATGAGAAGGATCCAACAAGTATTTCCTTAACATAGATATATGGAAAACATGATGCACATGGCTTAAGCTTGGAGGAAGAGTTAAGCGATAGGACACATTCCCAACTCTATCCAATATCTCAAATGGCCCTAAGTATCTTGGTGACAATTTTCCTTTCTTCCCAAACCTCATCACTCCTTTCATCCAAAAATTTTTCAGAAATACATGGTCACCAATAGCAAATTGTACATTCTTCCTCTTTGGATCCACATAACTTTTTCACCCGTTAAAGGCTATCTTTATTCGTTCTCTGATTAGTGGCACCTTTTCCATAGTCTCCCAAATCAAGTCTGAACCCTCCAAATGCTTATCTCCAGGTTCCACCCAACATACCAATAGTGGAGTGATAACTGTTATTGTAAGTAAATTCCACTAATGGTAGGTACCTATCCCAATTTCCACCAAAATCTAACACTCAATACCGCAACATATCCTCTAGAGTCTGAATATTCTGCTCAGACTATCCATCTGTCTGAGGATGGAATGCAATACTAAAGTTTAATTGAGTCCCCAATGCTTCGTGAAATTTCTGCTAGAACCGGGATGTGAACTGTGCACCTCTATCCGAGATGGATATCGATACCCTATGTAACCGCATAATTTTATCAATATACAATTAAGCATACTGTGCTGTTGTATAGGTGGACTTCACTTCTAAAAAATGGGCTGATTTTATGAGTCTATCAATAATCACCCAAATAGAATCATAGCCCTTAGATGTCCGAGGTAAGCCCACTATGAAATCCATAGTCACTTGTTCCCATTTACATTCCGGCTGTTCAATCTCCTGTAATAAACCCTAAGTCTTCTGATGTTCAAACTTTACTTGCTGGCAAGATAAACATTTGGACACATATTCAGCTACTTGCTTCTTCATTCCAGGCCACCAATAGAAATCTCTCATAACTCGATATATTTTAGTGGTTCAATGATGAACATTGTAAGGTGCAAGATGAAATTCATCCAAAATCTTCTCCCGGAACTCGTTCACATTAGGAACACATAGCCAATCACCCAATTTTAGCACCCAATTATCTATCCAAAACTCATAAGTCTTCCCTACATGAACATCTTCTTTCAACTTCACTAATTGTGAATCTGTATCTTATGAGGTTTTAATTTTATCAATCAATATAGGCCTCATTTGAAACTGGGCAATCAATGCTGAGAAATAAGATATCTGCAGCTGTACACCCATATCAAACAACTCTTTTAACCCTTTCACAATTGGCCTTCTGTGAATTGATATATGTGTTAAGCTGCCTATTGATTTACAACTCAAAGCATCTGTAATTACATTTGCTTTCTCTGGATGGTAAAGAATCTGACAATCATAGTTACCAATTCCATCCATATTATTTGTCATAAATTTAAATCTTTCTGCTGCAGAATGTACTGAAGACTTTGATGTTCCGTATAGATCTCACACTTTTCACCGTACAAGTAATGTCTCCATATTTTCAAAGCAAAAAGCATAGCAGCCATTTCTAGATCATGGATGGGGTAATTCAACTCATGTCTCTTCGATTATCAGGAAGTATAAGCAATTACCTTCCTATTTTGTATCAACACATAACCCAAATCCACTTTGGAAGCATCACAATACACAGAAAAATCCACCCATTCCAGATGGCAATGCAAGTACTGGGCAGTAATGAGACATGTCTTGAGTTTATGAAAACTCTCCTCACAAGAATCATCCAACTGGAACTTAATTGCTTCCTAGTCAACTTGGTTAGCGGTGCAGCTATTTTGGAAAAAACTTTAACAAATCTCCTATAGTAACCCGCCATTCCAAGAAAGCTCCGGATTTCTATAGCATTCATCGGTTTAGGCCAATTTGCAACTGCTTCTACCTTTTTAGGATCTACTTTAATCCCATCTTTACTAATAAAGAAACACACTTCATCCAACCAGAACTGACATTTTGACAGCTTGGCATACAATCTGTATTCCCTCAATGTCTGCAATACAATCCTCAGGTGTTCTTCATGCTCTTCCTGACTCTTATAATAAACAAGTATATCATCTATGAACACAATAACAAATCTATCCAAGAAAGGTTTAAACACCTAGTTCATTAACTCCATAAATACCACAGGAGCATTAGTCAACTCAAATGGCAGTACCAAGAACTCATAATGCCCATATAAGGTTCGGAAAGTTGTCTTTGGTACATCCTCTTTCCAAATTCTCAATTGATGATAGCCTGATCGAAGATCAATCTTTGAAAAATGACCAGCTCCCTGCAACTGATCAAAGAGATCATCGATTGTAGGCAATGGATACTTATTCTTCACAATTACTTTATTTAACTGTCTGTAGTCAATACATATATGGAGCGTTCCATCCTTCTTCTTCACAAACAAAACAGGTGCTCCCCATGGTGAACTACTAGGCCGAATAAAGCCTTTATCCAACAATTCCTGCAACTGCACCTTTAGCTCTTTCAACTCAGTAGGTGCCATCCGATAAGGCGAAATAGAAATTGGATCAGTCCCCGGATACACATCAATCTTAAACACAATTTCTTGCTCTGGTGGTAATCCAGGTAAGTCTTCAGGAAATACATATAGGAACTCATTCACTATTGGAATATGATCTAACCCCTTATCAATCACCCAAGTATGAACTACATTAGCCAAATATCCTTGGCATCCCTTCCTTAGAAGTTTCTTTACTGCAGTAGCAGGAATTATACAGGCTAAACCACTCTCCCTTTCACCCTGTAAGATAAATACTGGCTGCCCTTCAATTATGAACTCTACCTTATTCCCAAAATAATCAATAGTAGCACGATAAACTGACAATCAATCCATTCGCAAAATCACATCCATTTTCAGCACAGGTAATTCTATTAAGGTCACAATAAATTCTCTTTCATTAATCTTTACTACACAATCTCTATATTCATGATCCACCATTACTGTTCTACCTATGGGGGTAGAAACCTCTAAGGGTGTTTTCATTACTCTACTAGCCTTTCTTAATTTCTTTGCAAATGATGAAGACACAAAAGAATGCGTAGTGCCTGAATAAAAAAGTACATTAGCTAACTCATGCTCAATAAAAATTATACCTCCCACATTAGTGTTTGATGATTGAGCCTTCTACTGATTGAGGGCAAATACTCTGCCTTGACCTGTGGCAGCTGAGATGAGCTCTGTGCTAGACCCTGTCCTCTACCTTTGCCTGTATATGCTCTAGAAGTGCCCTGATTTTGCTGAACAGTAGGTTATGAAGCTGATGGTGCTCCTTACTGAGCTCTGATGATAGGTCAGTCCCTAATAAAATGGCCCTACTGGCCACACCTCAAACAAGCTCCTGTCTTCCGTCTACAAGCATCGGGATGTCTCTTGCCACACTTAGTACAAGTAGGTATAGTCTAGGATTTTTTTATCAGCTCTGGATACACTAGCAGCTGCTCGCGGAGCTGATGAAGCTGCCGTAGATTGGGACTGCCCTTTTCCTATACTAACAGTTGGCTAACTCTATGAAGGTCTATAAACACTCTCAGCAGGTCTGGATTGTATATTTTGTCCCCCACTCCTCCTCTGACTTCTCTAGCCTCTAACACCACCCTTTCTTGCTTGTTCCTTCTTTGCACTTTCATCTTTATATTTCAACTCCATTTAAGTAGCCTTATCAATCAACTTTATCAGGGAAGTGAACTCCATAGCTAACAAGGCATTATATAGGGATGCATGCAATCCCTTCCTGAAACGACTAATCTCTGTAGCCTCACCTAGAACAATCTTCCTTGCATACTTTGCCAATCTCTGAAATTCATCAGCATACTCTTGCACACTCATATTCCCCTGCTCTAGTCTTTCAAACTGCACCATTCTTCTGTCTTTCTCTCCCTCAGTCAGAAACTCATCCATCAATAATTGCTTGAACTCTTCCCAACTTGGAGGATTATCACCATATAATTTGTCTTCTATATGCCTTGAAAACCAAACCCAATCTTTATTCTTCAGTAATAACCCAATCAACTCAATGGCTCGGGCATTGGAGTAGGGTAATCTCATCACGACTTTCTCTACCTGCTCTAGAAAATCACTAGGCTCATCTCCCTGCTCACCTCTAAACTCAGACAATCTAAGCTTCAGAAAGTTAAACATAAAAACCCCACCCTCATCAATAGCTCTCCGAGCCTCTCATCTGATCACAGGTCTTAGAGGAGGTACCGCAGGTGGAAGATGAATAGGCACTAGTGCTGGTGCTGGTGCAGGTTCATGTCTTCCCTTTCTTAATTCTTCTATCTATTTTCTCAACTCTTCATTTTTTTCTCATCAACTGCTCATTTACTAATCCCACATTTTCATTTATTTCTTCTGTTTCCACTTCCAACCTTCTTCTCATAGGTGGTGGTTCCATAAACTTAGCTCTCTTCGTTCAAATATTAGAAGCTACTTCATCTTCCAATCTTCTTCTAAGTCGAGGGGACCCGTCTAATCGGCTCTAGTTGATCAACCCCCCGACCTCTGCCTCATCCTCTAGATCGTTCTCTTGACCCCATTTTTACTATAACAAATATAAGGAACAATTACTAGTTAACGATATGTAAATAACACACATAATTGATAATAGACAATTGACGATATAGGAATTTCTATTGCTCTATGGTTCACTTTCATTTTATGATACTTATTCTTAATTAATTATTTTAAATTTTTAATCTTTACTCTGACACCAACTTTGTCACATCCTCCACTTCAGGAGATATGACAGTCCTAGGGTATGGGTAGGCGTAAGGTCACCTAAACTAGTAGAACACCAATTAACAAATTTTCAAAAATTTTGGCGGAGTTCCCTTTGTTTTTCCAACCTTTACCCATGACCAATGTCCTTCCCTTCATTAAATTTCAACAATCCAACCTGCAGAAGAAAAACACTTCTAATAATTCCATCCTTATATCCTTTTCTTCAAAATAATTTTCATACTTAACACATCATTAATTTGCAATTCAACATTCATATCATTTTCATCAATTGAATTCAAAAGGTTATCTCAATATATATATATGCATATAATTATATCATTAATTATCTTAAATATTAGTTAACCATTTTACAAAAACATGGAGCATCTAAAAAATTCAAATACCATATAAAGGAGACAATACATAGATATGTATGGTTCTCAGCTGAAGAAGACAAAGCTGGAATCGCACCTATCAACTGAACCCCTGAAAAATGATAAACCACTAAAAAGAATGAGATACAAGATTAGTGAGTAGTATATATGTCACATTACTTGTTAAAAAAATTTAGAAGGGAAGTAAAAGGATTAAAAATGTAGAATATATAATAAATAATAATGAGGAATGACAATAAATGTAGCCATTGGAAATTCACAAAAAAAATTGGATATGCATAAGGTATATAATCAAGAATCTCAGTTAGGGTTACAATGCAATATATAAAGATATCAATAATTGATTCACTTTAATGACAAATTTATGATCGCTGTATAAAAGCAGAGGCTACAGTTGGTAGCATGCTTATCACTCATACAGCTGATCAGACTATATGACTGAGAATACCCCTCCCAGTTGGGGTCTATTGTAAAAGTCTCACTGTGCACAATGCCTAATAAAATTGTTATCCTACTCCATCAAGTGAGTAGACCTGTCATTTACAATATCAAGTTTGGTTTCAATTCAGGTTCCACATTTGTAATGTATAAAAGGCTCAATATCAATTTCAATAAATTCAATAAAGAAATATACATTCATCATAGGATCAAGGTTTGAATCAACAATAAAGCAACAAAAATATTAATGTTATTCAAAGTGCATTCGACCAAATTTTGGCTTTTCAATTCCAATGGCTATAATTTTGGTTATTATCATATCTAAGATACTTAAGGTATCAATGTGAAGAATCAAGGGTGTTCATGCCAAAATTCAAAACAATAACAAAGAAATTGGCATGTCCACATTATGCCAAATGAAGGGTAAATCAACCAATTAAGCATTTCAATCAATTAAGTTGTCATTTGGCTTCCATAAATCAATAATATGGTTTAAGAATCATAATTGAACAAGTCAATATAACAACATGGAAATTAGGATTCCATAAGCCAATGAATATTGGCAAGTTTAATTAGGTTCAATTTCAAGTAAGATGACATATATACATACTCACCTTTACAACTCTAGTTTTAAAACTTAGCTCTCCTCTCTAACACAAGAAAAATGAATGATCCAATGACTTTTGTTCTTTATCTTTATTCTTTGAAAGCTACAAGAGTAATTAGATAGTCTTTAATACTTAATTTACTTTAATTTCATATAATGTGAGTCAAGTTGTAACTATCTTTCTCAAAATCTAAAACTTAATTTTTAGTCATACTAGGTTCTTTTATCAATCTCTATGGTTATACTCATCCAATTGCTTCAATTATTTTTGATAATTAAACTAGACATATGAAGGTTTAACATATTAAAATTCTAGATTTTTTTGGGCATTACACTAATTATGGCGAATTTTCTAATTCTTCCCTGCATCCCGAAATCTTTCCTGCAAATTCTATCCGAGCAACCCATACTTTTTTATTCATATCTCAACATGTAGATATCAAAATGACGTTTTATTTCACTTAAATTTAGTTAAGACGCATAGGAACAATTTTTGTGTTTTGAGTTTTCTCTAATTTGGACTTTAAAGTTCTCAAAAATGCAAAACACAATAGCATTTAATAATCCAAATCCTAACTTGAGTCAGTAACACTAATCACCTCATATATATTTACACAAATAATTTGTCAAAACTTCCTCAAAGACATATATTCTAAACATGCATATCTACAACTTTCATGTTTTGAGAATTTCCAAAAACTAAATCTCAGATCCCAAAAATTAGCTTCCAAAATTCTATCATGATTCAGAAATTCAGAATTTCTAAGAGTTACTTCTAACTTTATCTTTCTTTCACTAATTTAATCTCTAATCTACTAATTCGGCTCACTAAATTAAATTAAATTATGGAGTTAGTTTAAATATATTACCTCTTTGAATCTCTTGAAAATTTTCTTTAGATACCAACAAAAACCTAAGAACTTGATGAGAAGATGAAGCTTGAAATTGGAGGTGAGGTATTGTTAATTTGATTAAGGAGAATTAAATAATTTTTTTTTTTTAAGAAATGGCTAGAGGGTTTCAGCAAGGGAATGAGTGGAGAAGGAGATAGTAAAATTTTAGTTCGCAAAGTATTTATTTATATAATTATATAACTAATTAGAAATTTAGAAAAATAAATTTTAAAGAAATGAAATTGAAATGTATGGAGACTTATTTTTGGGGAAGATGAAATTGTGAAAAAGAATTATAATTAACTTGGTGGGGGAGGCCATATGGCCAGCTACCCGACCCCAAATTTTTTTTATTGGTCAAATTGCCTTTTTGACCTTCGTTTTTTTCAAAAATTATAAAATTGTCATTTTCTTCTTGTTCTTCTATTTACTATTTACACATTTAGATTTTTATCAATTTCACTCAATTTTATTTTTAATTCACTCATTATTTATCTAATTTTAAATATTCCATAATCGTTTCTAACTAATGCACTTTTCAAATTTTATAAAATTTCACTACCGATACTCGTTTCTTAAAACTATCATTAATTATTTTAGAATTTAATTAGAGTTATTACAAGAAGCTTAATTGATGATTGATTTGGTGTAAAACATAAGGAAGAGGATGATTACCATTTTTGCCTCCTTTGAAGCTTTACGTGAAAAATTAATTTTTCAAGCCAATTTGAAGTGCTAAGTGAGTTTAATATGAATATTTAACATGTCTAATGCATTGGAATGTTGATTGGAAATCTCCTTTGGAAGCCCATTCTAGGTCGAACCCTAATGCACTATTTACTCCTTTCATTTTTGTTTGTTTTCTTTTGATTTCACAAACCATTTTGATCCTTTGTTTGATGTTACTTGTTGGATATCTATTGTCCATTGTGTTACCTACATTGTGAGTTGTTAGATTGATATTGGGAAAATATCAATGTTGCACCAAAACCATGCCAAAATGCCTAAAGTATGTTGCACACCAAATGTTTGATGAATTGCCTCAATGAAAGTTCATAAGCCCATTCTTTGAAAATCCATAGGCCTACCAATTATATGCCATTATCGCCAGCGATATTGGCTAGCCAATTATACCAACCAATTGACCTTGAATAACCATTTTGTATTCCAACTCATTATTGATTGTTTTACCTATTGTTGTTCTGTATGTACCTTCCACTGTTTATAAGTTATTGATTTACAGTATCATTTGAATGATTTGAAAGCTATTGATTATTGATGAGCTAGTTGCTACCTATTGTTGTCCATTGATCTATTTCATCTTTTTATTGGTTTATATGTTGATTTAACAGAGCTTCCTTATCGACAGGGTAGCGGGTAAATACCATCGACAATGTGCACATTGTATATATATTGAACGCTAGCTGGAAAGGGTTAATTGTCCTAGCCATAAGGTTTGATCAGCCTTATGTATATTATATGAGATTATATATGTTTACATGAGTTAATGGCCTATTACCTGTCTTATCTACATGATATGAGTAATGATAACCTGTTTATTAATCTCAAACCCTTGTTTCTGCTAGCTTTTCCCTATTATGTAATTTGGTGTGCAACCCTGCTATGTATTGATTATTTGCCTGTTATATTACTGCTTACCTAATGTTTATATTCATATTAGATTCACTGAGTATTTTATACTCATTCCTTAGTTGTTTATTATTTTTCAGGTCAGGAATAGAAGCCGAATTCCAATGTCTCTTCCTTTGTGGAATCCTGCTATATATTTTGATAGTGTAAATATTTTAAACTCTATGTAATGTAAATATTTTAGCTGATCCATGGTTATGTATTTGGACATAGTAAGATTGTACATATGGATATATGGTACTATGTGAAGTTTATTTATGGTTATTGCATATGTGAATGATATTTATAGATAATAAAATAACAGATAACAGAATGAAAAACTATAAAAAGACAGAATACATAATATATAGTAAATGATTAATTGTGTAATAATAAGTTAATAAATGGATTAGGATAAGGGTTCTAAGAGTGTCAGTCACTTCTGGTAGTTTCTGCATCCTAGGACTGTCATATTTCGAAATTGAGACATGACAGAGGTGGTACCAGAGCATATATTTATATAAATAGTAACTAGATACAATATGAATAAGACATAAGTAAACCATGGAGCATAGAAAATCTTGTTTCGTCCTTTGTTGTATTCATCAAGTATATATATGTATTCTGTGTTTTTGTATCGTACGGAATTGTGGTTTCTATTTTTATAGTTACCGAGATGTTAGAGAGACAGAGAGACCACACTATAGAAGACAGAGATAGAGAGATTACCAAAGAGGCAAAGGTAGCCTCTAATGAGACCTTAGTAAGGGAGGAGACAGAGGAACCTCCCCGTTCCCAACGGAGAACAAAGGACACCAGAGTGGGTGATGACCCCTAAAGGATGGAAATTATGTAGAGGATGATGGAATTATGTCAAAAAATACAAGAATTGAGGTGAGAAAGACAGGATATGCCGCCTCCAGCACCACCAGCAGTGCCATCCCTAGTGCACCAGTTGTTCCACCAGCTGCACCAGTTCCAGCTCCTGTATAGCCAATAGTTTTTCCTGGCGAGCCTACAATATTGAAGGGTCACTAGCTTATAGACGAAGGTGAGTTAGTATGTTCAACTTTTTGAAGCTAAATTTGCCTAAATTTATAGGTGATAGAGGCGAGGAGCCTATTGACTTTTTGGAGCAGATCAAGAAGGTAATGAAGAGGCTACCTTGTTCAGATGCCAGAGCAGTTGAGCTAGTTGGTCTGTTACTAAAAGGAAAAGCTTGGACCTAGTTTTTCAGACATATAGAGCCACAGTTGTACAATGTTCATCCTCCCACTTGGGCTCAGTTCATATAGGCCCTGATAGATGAGTTTTTGACAAAAGGGGTGAAGACTAGAAATCTTATTCAGTTTGAGCATCTTGAACAGGGTAATAGACGTATAGAGGAATATGCTGATGAGTTTATATGGCTGAGTAGATATGCTATCCAAATTGCTCCTACAGAGGCTAATATAATCAATAGATTTAGGAGGAGACTATATGCCTCATTACATAATGCTCTGCTAGCTACAAAATTCACATCTTTGACAACTATTATTGATAAAGCTAGCCAGATGGAGGAAAAGTATAAGTCTGAGAGAGCTAAGAGAGAGCATAACAGGAAATGAGGACCTAGTGTACAGAGCAAAAGAGGGGAGGGAAGCTCCCAACTGAGACAGACAAAGACAATATCTAGAGTAGATCAGAGACCTCCATTAGGTAGCCAGAGGAGGAGGAGTTAGAGTAGGGGTCCTCTAGTGCAACCAAGATCAGGTTATTCACAGGCTTCGTCCATACCTGTGACACAAGTGCCCAATATGCTTGTTTATAGTTTATATGGTAGAAGGCACGAAGGGGAATGTCGACGACAATCTGGTGCCTGTTTGAAATGTGGCCAATAGGGGCATTTCATTAAAAATTGCCCTATGTGGAGTGAACAATAGCCTTTTGCAATAGTATCTCTACCAACAGTGCAGATGAGTCAGAATGTTACCAGAGAGGTCTCAGGTAGGGGCAAAGGCAGAGGGCAGGCACCGAATAGTAGTCAGGCTCCTACAAGTAAAGGGCAGGGGCGAGTTTGTGTTGTGAACACTTAGGAGGCACAAAGAGCAGACAATGCAGTAATAGGTATGGTTTTGATTCAGAATGAGTTAGCACAAGTGTTGTTTAATTCGGGTTCTACACATTCTTTTGTTTTAGCTATATTTGCACCTAAGTTGAAAAAGGAGAGGCAATTAATGACCATACCATTAGAGATAACCACACTTATGGGGGAAAGTATAGAAGTAAAATATTATTACCCAGGTTGTATGGTAGAAATAAAGGATAATGTTTTGTGTGCTAACTTGATAGAATTACCTATATTAGAACTTGATGTGATATTTGGTATGGATTGGCTAACAACACATCGTGCAGTGATTGGCTGTTATGAGAAGAAGATTAAATTTTAGCCAAAGGGGCAACCATAATTTGAGTACCAGGGTGAAAAATGTGAAACTGATATTCATTTTATTTCAGCTTTCCGGGCTAGGAAGATGATAAGTAAGGGTTATTCATCATTTTTGGCATATGTAGTGGATGTTCAAAAAGATCTAGTAGGAATTGATCATATTCCGGTTGACAGAGAATTTCCAGATGTCTTCCTTGAAGATTTGCTAGGGCTACCCCTAGATAGGGAGATTGAGTTTAAGATTGTGGTGTATTCATGTACTGATCCAATATCCATTCCTCCCTACAGAATGACACCTACTGAATTGAAAGTGTTGAAGGTGCAACTGCAGGAATTATTGGATAAAGGATTTATCAGACCAAGCAGTTCTCTGTGGGGTGCTCTAGTGTTGTTTATTAAAAAGAAGATGGATAATTGAGGATGTGTATTGACTATCAGCAGGTGAATAAGGTGACTATTAAAAACAAGTATCCTCTGCCACAAATTGATGATCTGTTTGATTAGTTGCAGGGCACCAGTTACTTCTCCAAGATTGATGTGAGATCTGGGTATCATCAGTTGAGAATTAAGAAGGAAGATGTACCTAGAACTGCTTTTAAAACCCGGTATGGACATTATGAGTTCTTGGTGTTGCCATTTGGGTTAACTAATGAACCAACTGCTTTTATGGATCTGATGAATTAGGTCTTCAAGCCATACTCGGATAAGTTTGTCATAGTGTTTATTGATTACATACTTATCTACTCTAAGAGCAAAATGGAGCATGTAGAGCTTCTAAGAATTATATTGCAGACTTTACGAGAGCATGAATTGTATGCTAAAATGTATAAATGTCAATTTTGGTTGACTGAGGTGTTTTTTCTGGGCCTTGTTGTCTGCAAGGATGGTATAAAGTTAGATCCTCAAAAGGTTGAAGTGGTTGCTAATTGGCCTTGGCCTACCAATATTGTGGAGATCCTCAGCTTTCTTGGTATATCTAGATATTACAGGTGATTTGTGAAAGATTTCTCAAAGATAGTTGCTCCGTTGACCAGGTTGACCAAAAAACAGGAGAAATTTCAATGGACAGATGAATGTGAAAATAGTTTTCAGACTTTGAAGTTCTGTCTCACGACTGCTCCAGTATTAGCTTTATCAATAGAGATAGATAAATTCACAGTGTATTGTGATGCCTCCAGAGTTAGATTGGGATGTGTGCTTATGCAGAATATGAGGGTTATTGCTTATGCTTCTCGGCAATAAAAGAAGCATTAGATGAACTATCCGACACATGACTTGGAGATGGCTGTAGTGATTTTTGCACTGAAGATCTGGAGACATTATTTGTATGGTGCTAAATGTGAGATCTATAAGGATCATAAAAGCCTGCAGTATATTCTTCAATAAAAGGATTTGAATCTCCAACAACGAAGATGGGTTGAGTTGCTAAAGGATTATGACTGTGAGATTCTATATCATCCGGGTAAAGCAAATGTGGTAGCAAATGCATTGAGCAGGAAGTCTATGGGTAGTCTAGCCCATATTTCAGTTTCAAGAAGGCCTTTGATCTATCAAATGAAAGAATTAGTTGATATGGGAATGGAGTTAGAATTGGGATCCTAGGATTGAAACCAAGCTCTGATAGCCCAATTTCGGATTAAGCCACTATTGATTGATGATATTAAAGTAGCTCAGGATAAGGATCCTTATCTTTTGAAGTTAAAAGAAGATGTTCAGAACGGCAAAGCTTCAGAGTTCACAGTTGAGAATTGGATATTGAAATGTGGTAAACGGTTATGTGTACCCGACATTGATAGCTTACGAGAGCAGATCATGAAAGAGACCTATTATTCTTATTACAGTGTACATCCTGGAATTACAAAGATGTATCATGATTTGAAAGAGTTTTATTGGTGGCCTAATATGAAGAGGGATGTGGCCAAATTTGTGTCCACTTGCTTAGCCTATCAGTAGGTTAAGTTTGAGCATCAGAAGTCCTCTGGTTTGCTACAGGAGATAAAGTTACCAGAGTGGAAATGGGATAGATTTCGTGGTTGGTTTACCGAGGACTTCTTGAAGTTATGATTCCATCTGGGTAATAGTTGATCGATTGACGAAGGCTGCTCATTTTCTTGAAGTGAAGACAAGTTATTCTGTAGCACAGTATGCACAGTTATACGTTTATAAAATTGTGCGGCTTCTCGAAGTGCCACTAGTGATCATTTCAGACAGAGGGACAGAGTTTACTTCATGGTTCTGGTAGAAATTCCCGGAGGCTTTGAGTACACAACTTCGATTCAATACAACATTTCATCCTCAGACAGATGGACAGTCAAAGCGGATTATACAAACATTGGAGGATATGTTATAGTTATGTTTTCTGGACTTCAAAGGCAACTGAGATCAGTATTTGCCATTGATTGAGTTCTCCTACAACAATAGCTACCATTTATAGATTGGAATGGTTCCTTATGAAGCTTTATATGGTAGGAAATGTCAATCTCTAGTATGTTGGATGAAACAAGGTAAGAAGCAATTGGAAGGCCCAAAATTGATTAAGGAAACAATGGAAAAGGTGCCAACTATCAAAGAACAAATGAAAAAAACCTTCAGTCAACAAAAGAGTTATGCCAATCCAAAGAGAAAATATGTACACTTTGCAATTGGTGACCATGTTTTCCTTAAGATTTCATCTATGAAAGGTGTGATGCGATTTGGGAAGAAAGGGAAACTGTCACCGAGATATGTGGGACCATTCGAAATATTGGAGAAGATCGGCAACGTTGCTTACATATTGGCTCTTCCACCCAATCTAAGTCACGTGCATTCGATATTTCACTTATCTATGCTCCGAAAGTATGTGCCTGATCAGTCACATGTACAAGAATTGCAAGATATTAGAGTAGACGAAGACTTGACATATGAGAAGATACCAATAGAGATTGTGGATCATCAAGTCAGGCAATTGCAGAATAAGGAGATTCCTATGGTTAAGGTACTATGGAGGAACCAGTCAATGAAAGAGTGTACTTAGGAAAGCGAATAGGATATGAAAGGCAAATATCCATTCATGTTTCAACATTGAGGTATGTATTTATTTTAAATTCGAGGATGAATTTATTTAAAGGTGGGTAGAATATAATACCCTAGAGTTAAGCTACATTCATTGAACAGTTACCGTAGTTATTGGGTCGAAAACACAGACGGTGCTTAAGAAATTTAAGGAATTCATGCAAAATTTAATTTAAGATAATTTTTCACAATGACATGTATAATGAGAGATTAAGAATAATAATAGTTAATTATATGAAGAAAATATAGAAAAGTTGTAACACCTCAGCCTAAACTTGATCTAACCTTTAAAGAGGAACTTAGGGAGGAAATTTTTCCTTTTTTTATAACATGTTATTATTATGTATTTATGCATGAAATTGATAGTTATGCATATTATATGAGTAGATTTTATGCATAGAAGTGGTTTAAAGGCTGTTAGGACAAAATCGAAAAATTTTGAGTTTTTAGTGAACTGGGGGCAAAATGGTCATTTCACACCTCCTTCGGATTTTAATGGATTTAACACTATATTTGAAGGTAGAAAAGAATTTAAGGGCTTGAAAATGATATTATTTAGTTTATTTGAATAATAGTTGGAAAAATAAACCCGGTTGAAAATGGTTCCCGGCAAGCTGCTCAATTGAGGTGCTTCGGTTGAACTAAGGGTAAATTGGTCTTTTCCTTTGAAATATGGAGTTATATAGTGTATGCAACCTTATGAAATTATTTTAGGCTTGATTAAAACTAACCATTGGATTAAATGATGAAGAAATGGATGGTTAGATGAATAGGTTTCATAATTTATATCATAAGCTCAAAGTATTGGATTACTAGCTTTGATTTTGGATTGGTGTATCAAATGTACATGTTAGCCATCTTAGTTGACTTTGGATTAACTAATTGTATAAAAGTAAGAATAATGGATGGTTGGATGGCTAGGTTTCACCAAAAGTACCATAAAACCTAAACCATTGGATCACACCTTTGATATTTCATTTGATTTTTCCCACCCCTTCACACATTCATCATCTTCCTTAAGAGAAAAATGTAGAAACTTTCTCTTTCTCCCATTGCTAGTTTCGTCCACCATTGAGCTACCTCATTCCTTATAGTTTTCTTTTCATTTTTGATAGAAATAGGTAAATTCCATCATCCTAAACACTAATCTAACCATAGAATTCAAGGAAAAACTTGAAAAAGTAACAATTTAATTCAAGGAAGATTTTGAAGAAGTTTTGGTAAGTTGTTGGTTTTTGATTTCTTTTGATCCAATTATGTTTATATGATATTCCTTGATGCTTATTAGTGATTAAAACTCATTTTGTATGGTTAGAATTCAAAAGAATGGATTGAAACCCTAATAGGAAGAACTTGAAATTAAAGTGTTGTTTTGATGGATTAATTACTTCAAATGATGTTTATTTGATGTATATAGCATGAATTGATGATTGAAAGATTGAAACAAATTGATTTGGAGGAACTTCTAGCTTGGCCGAACCATATATGGCTTAGGGTTTGGTGTGCACTTTGTTGTTTTATGTGTTTAAATGATGGAATGAGTTATATTTGATGCATATGTAATGAATTAATGGCTAAAAGTTGGAAAGAAATTCATTTGGAAATAAAAGTTGGAAAGAAATTCATTTGGAAATAAAGTTACTTTGGCCGAATGTGGTGAACTAGGATGGTGAACTGTGTTTTGATGTTTGTTAGGTTTAAATGCTTAAATGTTATACATTGGATACATTTGTATGATATTTGATAGAATGGCATTGAAAAATGGATAAATGGAATGAATTTTGCTTAAGTTGGACAAGATTGAGTTTACTAGTTTAAGGTGTTAGGTTAATGTGATTAGTAAAGTTAAGTTTGAATATGAATAAGTGTTGGAAATGATAGAAATGTATAGGTTTAAATGTGTTAAGGATGAATGATTTGAGTATTTTGGAAATAATCTTGAACATGGTGTATGTTTGGTGTAAAATATTAAGGTAAGTGCATATGAGTTTGTAAAGTGATTTATATGTGATGCATATGTATAATGTAGGCTAAAAGTGATGATAGAATGGGCTTATAGCATGAAGGATTGATAAATGTGTAAAAGTGCAAAGTATGCTTAGTAGTGCATACAGTGTATGCCTTAATGTATTTGATGTGTTTTTGTGCAAATAATATGTTTTGTAATGATTTTATACCTTACCGGAGCGTTGTATGTGATAATAGGTGAACCGTCGAATACTCCTGCTCGGAGTGTCAAACGGCGGGCCGACTAGGGCTTTGGATCAGTGGTTTTGGGGACAAGTGTATTGAAAGTGATAGAGGTGAGTCCTTATGTATAATCATGCATGATTTGCATCATATATGTCACATTATTTCATTTGAGCCTTAAAAATGAAGTTTGATAGCAAAAATTGCATAAAGTGTAAATTGGCCCGTAAATAAGCCCACCGAAATGACCTAAACTGACCTAAACTTTGACGGGCCATAAAATGAAATCCAGAAAGCCAATTGGGCCACGACTTGGTCCAATCATCTAGTCTCAACCTAAGATTCGAAACGGTACCTCATGGACCACCTAATTATTTTGATAACATAGTTAACTAGAAACTACTCAAAAATCCCAAAACGGACCCGTAATTTGAGAGCTAGTTGCGGCAGCGCAACTGGGCCCCGCCGGGCCAATTTTTTGTCAATTCTCAAATTCATTATATTATTCTTCATATATGTATATATGATTGTTTTACTACTATATGAAGTATAAATATGCCATATTTACTGTTATTTGAATGCACACTCATATGATATTAGAACATGGCTATTTCGATGGTATAACGGGTAAATTCCATCGACTGTGTGCATATTGTGTTTTGTGGACCCTTACTAGAGAGGGATGTTATATTCTCTAGTCGTAGGGAAAATATCCCATACGTGGTTAATGTATTTGTGGGACCCCTACTAGGGAGGGATGTTATATTCCCTAGTGCACTTTATGATAGTGCTGAGTATTGAATTTCAGAAAATATCCCAATCCTGTTATATCATATGTGTGCTATCTTGTACATTGGATACTTAAATGACTTTTATATTGAAATTTATACAGATATTTGTTTATTTATTCAATTGCTATCTTATATTGAATTCTTCAGGCCATATATAGGCAATTACATTTTCATGAGCATTTACTGCATTTTTATACATCTGGATTCACTGAGTATTTTTATACTCACTCCCTTAGTGGTTTACAATTTTCAGGTCTGCAGTGAGGCACGCTTTCCATTGACATCTCCTACTCCTGCCTTGGAAGTTACTAGTGATCATGTAAATATCAAACTCCAAAAGAATATGTAAATATTGTACAGAATAGAGGTTCCATGGTACTGTATATTAAGGAGTGGCATGTAGATATATGTATAAGTTTGCATCTTGATAGTTTTGCATACTAATGATATTATGAATGTTTATGATATGCTATATATGGAAATGACTGGATGTACAGATATATATATATATATATATTGAGTTGTTGTTGGAGATCTAG